>JAMQGT020012430.1:0-67500 GCA_024447675.2 Pterophyllum scalare | reverse complement strand
AGTGATTATTGTGAATGCTCGGATTATTAAATGTGAGAGTGATGCTTTGTTCGTGATGACAGTTGAGTTCAAACAGCTGACACGGACGTTGTTTGGTGTGCTGCCGGCGTTCAGTGACTTTTACTTCATCATTCATGATTTCCACATGAATCTGTCTGCAGATCAAAGCACATTCACATGCTCTTTACAAACACGACTTATTTTAAAGTTTGCGTTACTCATGTTCTGCTTTTAGCAGTATTAGTGTAAGTCTCTGTGTGTGTGTCAGTGTCCCATCATGTGAGGTGATGGAAACTCACCTGTGTGTGTGTGTGTGTCTGTGTGAGAGAGAGTGTGTATGTTTTATTCAACAGTTTCACATATTCCAGAAAAGATCCTGTTTTAAAAAATGCCGGCAGTCAAATTAATATTAACAGAGCTGAGAGGCGGCTGAGAACAGTTTTTACTGTTGAACCAGTTAGGGAGTATGCTCCGTCTCTCCGGGGGAAATATTCTTACAAGTATTAGCATATGAAGCTAAATATTGAAGCATACAAGATGCCTTGTGGAGCATAAAGCAAAGAAAGAGGAGAAAGCATTATAGTCCTGATGACTCATAACATGCACAATGAGCATTTGTTTTTATGTTTTATATCTTTCCTCATTTTCTTGTTTTGTTTGTTTTTTTTGGAGGATTTTTTGTAATTTGAGAGTCAAATTTGCAGAAGGCAGCCGGGCTTTGGTTGCTCATGTCAGCCTCTTCCTGTGTGCTGGCTACATCTGTTCGCTCTGCCCCACGGGAATACAGCTGGGCTTCGGTCTCCATAGGACAATACTGAGAGAGCGAGGCACTGAATGACAAGACAGAGAATGGCAGCGGGAGAATGAGGAGGAAAGAGAATCATTTCTGCTTTCCTAAACCTGCACACAAAGTCCCAGAAGTCAGCGTCCTAATGCTGTTGTAATTTAGATGAAGAGGCCACAGAGCTGATTAAACTGACCTCACTGTGGTTATTGTAACCAAGAGAGAAACACAGTTATTAAAAAGAAAAGCAGGATTCAAAGCAAAATTACAAATGACATCAGCAGTGCTTTAAACCTGAGATCAGCTCCTGCTGACACAGGATCAGCCTGATCGAGCAGTCTGAGGTGAAACAGCAAATCAAATCAAATCTTTTCATCTAAAAATGTAAATGTTAGAAAAAGAGTTTGAATTGGAAATTTCAATATGAGCACATATTAAAAAGCCAAAATGTGAAATCAAATGAAAGACTGAATGAGAGAGACTTTATTTATCCCAGACTTGGGAAATTATTTTCCCAATGTCACTCGTTAACAGCTTGAAAAATTAAAACAAATAAATAAATAAAATCAATAAGCATGTAACAAAAATACACAGAATGCTACATTGTTTAATCAAATGAAAACAAATAGAAAACATGCAGAGCTGCCTTCAGGGGGAAACGTGCTGCAGAAAGTGGGCAGGCTTCAAAGTGTTGTCATGTAGGCCAGAGCACTTGTGTCGCCTTCAGAGGACGTTTGATTCCAGCTCCTCAGTTTTCAAAGCATTTAAACATTTCTCCTTATGTTGCTGTAGGTACCAGGACACTTCAGCCTCCTTCACCTCAAAGAGCAAACTGAGCAGAAACTGCTTACGGCAGGAGAAACTGCTGCTCTTTGCAGTTCAGGCCTCAAAGTTTGACTCAACAGTCAGACAGGATGGACAACCACACTGGAAGAAAAAGAGCATGTGTACAGATCAGGCTTTTCACTGCTGCCGACTTCCCTTTAACGCCATATGAAGTGATGCTGTTGCTGTTCAACATCATCACAGCATTGATGTGGTTTCTAAAAGCTGCCGCGCACTTGGATCAGTTACTGAGTGGAAACTGCATCAGAGATCAAAATGAAGACAGTGAGATGCTGTTTTTAGGATACACCACTACAGTCGTCATTATAACTCAGTGATAAAATGGATTAAAAAAATGGAAACGCAATTATTTGTATTATTATTTGTGCTTCTTGTTGATTAGCTGACACATGCTGACCACAGTGTCCAAGTATAAGAGAGTTGCTCTGCTGGCAGAGACAGAAATCCCACCCAATGCTCCCCAAACGTAACAACCTTTCACCCTTCATCTTACTTCCTCTTGTCACACTCTGATCGCAGTTTGCATGAATGTCACCCACGACCTTCTTCCTAGTTAAACTTGTGTCAGTGAGAGTTGCAGTGGCACAGAGAGCCGCTCATCTGGGCCGGATTGAGATTTCAGAGTCCACAGGATGTGATGTAACTCCTCGCTGAGCTATTTTGGATGAGCCTCAAGGAAGAAAACCTGGCCTGCATGTTGAGGGAAAAGTAGATGAGCGCAAGCATCTGATTGGGGATGTGAAGATATATAGCATGTTTTTAACTTATGCTGCAATTTACATTTATTCAGCATGATGTCATTGGATAATAAACGCAGTCTGTTGTGCCTTTGTGTCATGTCTTATTAACGTCGCTCGGCTTCAGACACAGCAGATAATCTAAAGAGGGCAGTATCATTTTTTCTCTATCATATGACTCATGCGGCATATGCTGTTTGTTGGCCTCTTATTTGATTCAATGTGCCTGTGAATAGCATTGACCCCGTTCGTGTTTGCAATCAGCAGCAGGTTTGCATGCAAACCCTGCAGCATAAAGTTAGTGTGCGCTGACGAGGTCAAAGTTCACTTCACATTGTTCCCTCATTTTCCATCCACAGAAATAAATCACAGTCATGTTCTGATTGTCAGTCTGTTGAAAATGGAAATATTCAGTTCTCCCTGCTCATAAGTACATCAATAGTGTGACAGCCACTGGGTTGGCCCTGTTTTCTTGTTGCCTGTCTCTTTATTCAGGCAACTAGTGGGTGGAGCTGACCCAGTTTCAGATGCTGCACACCTGAGCATGTCAAGCTCAGGTGCGCAATAAAGCAGCCTTGCCTGAATCTACAGGAGGTTCCTGTTTGCTCCTCTTCTCCTTATGGAGGCTGTTTGGCTGACAGTGTTTTGGTCCTTGGTTTAGCAGATGTGCTGACAATGATTCAAATTATCTTTTTGGTTTCTTTGTTTTATTTTCATTCAACCATTCAATAACCTCCTACATCTGTGTGTGGGCTCGTATCACATGCTTTTCAATTCAATTTTATTTATATAGCACCAAATCACATCAAGTGCCTAATGGCGCTTTGTATTGTAAGGTAAGACCCTACAATAATACACAGAAAACCCAACAGTTAAAACAACCCCCTATGTGCAAGCACTTGGCAACAGTGGGAAGGAAAAACTCCCTTTTAACAGGAAGAAACCTCCAGCAGAAACAGGCTCAGGGAGGGGCAGTCATCTGCTGTGACCAGTTGGGGCTGAGAGGAGAGAAAAAGGAGACAGTAGCTTAACTAAGGGGTGGTTCATGGTCACCTGATCCAGCCCTAACCATAAACGTGATCATTAAGGAAAGTTTTAAGTCTAATCTTGAAAATAGAGAGGGTGTCTGTCTCCCGAATCCAATCTGGGAGCTGATTTCAGAGAAGAGGGGTCTCAAAACTGAAGGCTCTGCCTCCCATTCTACTCTTAAGTATCCTAGGAACCACAAGTAAGCCAGCAGTCTGAGAGTGAAGTGCTCTATTGGGGTGATATGGTACTATGAGGTCTTTGAGATAAGATGGGGCCTGATTATTCAAGACCTTGTATGTGAGGAGAAGGATTTTAAATTCTACTCTAGATTTAACAGGGAGCCAATGAAGAGAAGCCAATATGGGAGAAATATGCTCTCTCTTTCTAGTCCCTGTCAGTACTCTAGCTGCAGCATTTTGGATCAGCTGAAGGCTTTTCAGGGAGTTTTTAGGACAGCCTGATAATAATGAATTACAATAGTCCAGCCTAGAAGTAATAAATGCATGGATTAACTTTTCAGCATCAGTCTGAGAAAGGATGTTTCTAATTTTATAAATATTGCGCAAATGTAAAAAAGCAGTCCTACATATCTGTTTAATATGTGCATTGAAGGACATATCCTGGTCAAAAATGACTCCAAGATTTCTCACAGTGTTACTGGAGGCCAAAGTAATGCCATCCAGAGTAAGTATCTGGTTTGACACCATGTTTCTAAGATTTGTGGGGCCGAGTACAAGAACTTCAGTTTGATCTGAATTTAGAAGCAGGAAATTAGAGGTCATCCAGGCCTTTATGTCTTTAAGACATTCCTGCAGTTTAACTAATTGATGTGTATCATCTGGCTTCATGGATAGATAAAGCTGAGTATCATCTGCATAACAATGGTTATGGTTACTGGTTTGGAGGAAGTAACTATTGAAGTTAACTCAGAAAGATCAATCAGAGAGAGTCTAAACAAATATCAGCAGTGCTGAAAGCAGCTGAACATGAAGATAAATCTTGGAGATGGTTTTGAATAATTTTTCCTCTAATGTCTAAAATTTTATTTGTAAAGAAATCCATGAAGTCATTACTAGTTAAAGTGAAAGGAATACTGGGCTCTACAGAGCTCTGACTCTTTGTCAGCCTGGCTACAGTGCTGAAAAGGAGGAGCCACAGTATCCAAAGTCGTACGCAATGAGGATGTAAAACTATCGATGAGATAATCTACCTCACTGGGAGCAGAGTTTAGGTAGCTGCTCTGCACTGTGTTGGCACATGGCACTGAAGAGCATAATAATGAAGGAATTAGATCCTTAAACTTAGTTACAATAAGCAGCTTAGATACTTTGAGCTGGGTTTTGAGCTTTTAAAGGTGCTTTATTCATTGTATCCCTTTCATTCATTCATTGAAATGTTCTACAAATAAACAGACAGATGTGGTTTTTGTTTTTGGAGCCAGGCTCTTTGTCTCCACTGCTTCCAGACTCTAAGCTAAGCTAAGAGGCTGCTGGCTCTCAGTCAGTGCTTCGCACTGAGCTGCTGCTTTATAAAACCAGGCCGTTCCTGACTGGGCCACTGACTGTGTGTGAAGTTACACAGTCGGTCAGCAGAATCCCAGGTGTGATGGAGGGATGAGGTTTCACTGGCTGGTGTTTTGTTTTTTAAACGTATCTGTAGGTGGTGAAGGTGGAGCACTGGTTAGCGCTTCACAGCAGGACGGTCCTGGTTTGGAGCCTGCGAGCTGGCTGAGGTCTCTGTGTGGAGTTTACGTGTTCTCTCTGTGCCTGTGTGGGTTCTCTGCAGGTACTCCGACTCACTCCCACAGTCCAGTTTTGCTCTGCTAATCGGTTCTAAACTGGAAGTAGCTGTGAATGTGAGCATGAATGTTTGTTTATTTATTTATTTATTTGTCTCTGTGTGTGCAACCTGTCCAGGTGTACCTTGCCTCCTCTGTGATGGCTGGGATAAGCTTCTTCCCCAACATGACTCTGAACAAACTTTCTGAGTCACTGATGTGTTCTCAGATAGAAAATAATTTACTCCTGAACACTGGCTATTCACTGAATTGTAGCCATCCTTCTAAATTCTGAAGCTTATGTATTGCACAGGGGCATGTAATGGGTACAAACACAGTATTATCACCACGTTCCACAAAAGCATAAAGCATTTACAGCTATGAAGGTCACAATAACACTTACAATCTGTTTTAATTAACTCCTTATCAAGCTGTGCAATAACTTCACCCTGCAGCGTTGGAGTATGTAAGCAAGAAAACAGCCACACAATTACAGAGCAAAGATAAGATTTGTTCCCAGACGGCCAACAAAGCGCACATTCATCCAACTTCATGTATATTTATTTTTTTAAATTGTGTTTTTTTCCCTTCCTTCCTGCCTTTACTCTGCAGCTCTTGAGCACCTGAGGGAAATGTAATTGCACCCTCCTCTTGGCAATAATACAAGCAGACTGGCTTCATGCATTATTCATGCTGTCTAACATGGCTCGTTGGATTTTTAAATTAGAGGTCATCGTGTGTTTTGACTCTGTGGGAATTACCTGCTCCACAAGATGCATGTGTGTGAGTAGTTCTGTGTGTGTGTCTGTGTGCGTGTAATCAGTATATTTATATGTGTTCATGTGTCCATACCAGAATGTGTGTATTTATTTAGTATATATTTCTATATGTGTGTCTGTGTGTTGAGGTGTGTGTTGTTCGTTATCTCCCTGCAGGATTACCTCTTGCTGCATAAACCTTTCATGATATTTGCACCTGGAAGCAGCCGGCGCTGTGACCTGACTCCTGTTGGAGTTCACTGTCAGAGCGGCAGGGCCGTGTTCTGCTAATCTGAGCGGTCTGGCCAGGTCAAATGCACAAGATTTAAATACTGGGGAACAGAAGCTGTTCCCCACTTTTTAAGTTCAAATAAGTTAATTATGTAGTATTAAGATGACAATGCATGCGTACATATAACAATAATGACTTGTACAATAAATTTTTGAAACTTGAAGCTTTCTCTTTTCTTTTTTAGTTGGAAAGCTGTGACCCTAAAAAAGAATCAGCAGAAGAGAATGGATGGATGGATGGGTGGATGGATGGATGGGTGGATGGATGGATGGATTTTGTTGCAGGACAGTGGGGCCGCAGGGCAGCGTGGTGGTGCAGGAATGAGCAATGTCACCTCACAGCAAAAGCATCAAAGCTGCCGTCTTTGTGTTTGCATGTTCTCCACGGGTTCTCTCCGGGTACCTCAGCTTTCACAGTCCACAGTCAGCTGTTGTCTCTTTCAGGAAAGGCCTTGCCTATTTCAGCAAGACAAATTTATAGCAGTCCCTACAGGCTGCATCGTGCACATGCTACAACACATTTTTCATAAAAATAGAATCCAACCCAATGACATTTGATGCATCATTTGATGGAAATATAAGAAAGGAAGCAGTAAAAAAAAAAAAATCAGAAAAAAATTGGAAAATATTTCATTTTCAAAACTACATTTAGTTTCCTCATTTTGCAAATGATTAAAGAATAGTTTTAAAAGAAGTTTATGCAACCATGGTAAATATGCCAATGTCAAATTTAAAATGACAAATTAAAATGGACATTTCATGAAAAGCAATAAAACTTCAGTTTCAGTGCATAATGTGTTGAATTTGTACTGTTTTTAATTAAATACAGAGGAGCTGAATAATAAAACCTTAAAATCCATTGCATATCAAATATTCAGAGTAAAATATCATGTTTAATAGAGCATTACAGCTCCACTTGTGAAGCAGAAAGGTTGCAGAGCGTGTCAGTGACACTGTTTAAGCCGTGGCCATAGTCTTCTGTTCAATAAATTTTTTTTTTATTTTTAGTGAAATTCCACATTACAGGATTACACACCAGCACGCTGTCACATGCAAACATGAGCATATGTACACTGCTGGCAACATGGACACACTTTAGATTTTTCAGCATGAATTCACACACAGATAAATCCAGTCTAGCTGCTTTCACTAAGGACTGCAGCCATGCATCTCACTGTCAGCACTGAAAAGTGAAACCACAACAGTGAGCATGTAGCACTGCAGGGTGCAGAGATAAAACACCTGTACATTCATCCAACAGCTACTCTGGTGTTTCAGCTCACTCGGCAAGACAGCAGTTTTTCATTCCAGGTCTCCGATTTGAGTCCTGCTCTAATAAATTATTCAAGCATTTGAGTTAGCCTCTTAAAGCACACACACACACACACACACACACACACACACACACACACACACACACACACACACACACACACATACTCCTGCTGTTATCATGACTGCACCGTGGGGGGCATTCTCTTTCAGGACAGCAAAGCCCTCATTCATGGGGAACAAGTGGTCATTGAGTGACTTGTGTATGACAGTAATGTGATAGACTGAGGTATGAGCCAGTTCTCCTCACCACCAACATCAAATCACAACATTTGGGAATTTCTTCTGGAAGAATGCTTTTCATCCCTCCAATAAGGTTCCAGAGATGAGGCAGGATCACTTTAAATTTGGAGCAGTCCCTACAGGCTGTTGTCTCTAGAAATGATGCGTTATTACTTTCTCACATCCACATTTCACTGAAATGCTTTTTCTGTGCTAATGATGGTCATAATTTAGTTAGCAGGAATAAACTCGTTAAAATGTTACATCATGTTGAAGACTAGCTCTGGTATTCCGGTAGCCTTTCAGTTCTTCATTTGTCTTCTGTTACAATTACAGATTATTTGTAGGGGATAATTCCAAAGTTCAAACATCTGGCTGGTCAGATACAGCTGAAAAGTTAAAACCTACAAAAAATAATCTTCCACCATTGAATTCATCTTTCCTCATTTGCATCCGCAGACATATGGATCCCATCAGTTTGTTGCAGTCTGCCTCCATCCCTCTCTTCCTCTCTCATCCCTCTCCCTTGTTCCTGATGGAGCAGCCAGTGTGTGAACTGTGATGTCAGGCCCTCCTGCTGCTCGTCGATCATGATTTTCCTGGTGGAGCTCTCAATAACTCAGCAGGCCCTCATGCACCATGAGAGCGCAATTAGGTCGACTGACAACTGCATTTTTCTCCTCAGGAATAAAGTGGCTCGGCCCGCTGGTATTAATCTCAATGGAGATTCTGACTGATGTAATGAAAGGATGGTTTCCTGCTGAGCTTGGTGCTGCTGTACTGTCACCTGCTTCCCTTTAACCCAAAGTGGGGAAGAGGCTCTTCAGAGGTTGCTTCATTTCTTTTTTAAGAAAGAAAAATGTTCAAACTGGGTCAGCTGTACTTAAGCGTAGCTACACAGTGAAGTAAAGGTCACACCTTCTTTTTTTAAAATGTCCATGACATGAAGGCAGACGATGAAAAATGAGACTGTAATAACGGTGCTACTGTGGAAATTGTTCCCTTTCAACCATATGAGCATTAAAAATGCTGATTTTTCACAGTTTTCACAATGCTTATTTTCAGACATACAGTATAAGTACTATATGTCAACTAAATTATGTCTTTTTTATGTCTTAGTCCGTTCAGGATTAAGATAAGATAAGATAAGATAAGATAAGATAAGATAAGATAAGATAAGATAAGATAAGATAAGATAAGATAAGATAAGATAAGATAAGATAAGATAAGATAAGATAAGATAAGATGTTTTAGGTCTGTTTCCTGTTTTCAGTCCATTTCAGGCTTGTTGTAGCAACAAAGGATGGCAGAGATGCTCAGGCATCAGTGACCTCTACCAGATCAGCTATGGCACTGGCCAATGAGCATTTTGCTGCTGCGATTCTTTCACCTGTACTTTACCAAATTCCACTTGTGCTCCAAGTATGACGGGGCAGAAATTAAGGAATAAGTTTGGTCTCGAGAAAAGTGAAGCCAAAATTCAGGAAGGTGTTTTTGTTTGTCCTGAAATCACTGAACTGATGCTTGACATTGAGTTCAAAAGGAAACTGGAGCCAACTGAATGAGCAGCATGGGAAGCATGCATGCACATTTCCCTGTCATTGACAAAGCAGAGAATTACTCTGAGCCTGTGGAAAACATGTTGAAAGCATATCAGCCAGTGAGTGTCACTGAAGATGCACTTTTTACATTCTCATCTCAGCTTTTCCCGCCAAATCTGGGTGATGTCAGCGATGAGCATAGGGAAAGATTTCATCAAGATATAAAAGTGTTGGAAAACCAATATCAGGGAAAAGTGAATCTGAGCATGATGGGTGACTACTGTTGGTTCTGGCAAAGAGAGGCACATGCGCAGTGCTAGCACAAAAAAAAAGTTTTGAGACAGTTTTGAGATCACGGTTTTGGTGGGAAATGGTAAAAATGTGTTGATACGTTACACTGACGTTAGACCTGACGTGCACGCTTAAATCAGATTGCATATCTGAAGTCAGTGGAAAAGACTACATGAAGAGCTGGGCAGAAGTCCCAGCAGCAAACAAAAAATATGTTTTTTGGAGACCAGTGTAATCCATCCAGGTAGTACGGTCAGCTTGCTGGAGTTGGTAGCTGGTAGGTCTTGAAGGGAGGTGCCTCAGCTGGCTGCTCTCAGTGTAGAGGAGCAGCAGGTCTTCTCTGAGCTCCTCCCAGACTTGAAAATGCCCTGACTGATTGAGCATTCCCACCCTGCTGTTGTATGTTGTTGTTTCACTACCCAAAGTTTGTGACCATAAGTAAAGAGAGGAATGTAGACACTGTACACAGTGTTTGATTCACTGCAGACATTGACACTCTCACTATCCATTTTCTTTACCATTAAACACATATGGGATAGGCCATCTCCTTCACCTGAAGAGGGCATGCCATCATTTTCTGGAATATTCTGTGTTCGTCACACTCAGCACTCGGTGAATGATGGAGGACCTGCGGTGATGGTGTCAGGACAACAGAACAGAAGGCAGAGACATCACCTCCTGATCCCCATGCTGAATGCCTTCTGCACTGCAACGATGCCTTCAAATCCTATATGTGAAAATCATAAACAGGGGGTCCAGCTTTGGCAGAATTCAGCACCCACCCTGAGCAGGTCTGGCATGGAATCAGAGCTGTGTTTGCACACTCAGCACTAAATGTGCAAGGAACTGAGCACACAGAAACAGCCCTGACACTGCATGCTCCCAAAGAACCTTCCACAGTATCCCCAGGAGCAAAGGTCTTAGAGGCCCCTTCAGCCATCTGCAAGAGAGAAAAAAACTGGTTCACCGTCCCACGGCCTGGTCTGAACATGTCTTTTTCCTCCGGGATCCGGACTGGAGCTTGTTTTTAAGGTGCCCAGGCACTGACGACGGGGACTGACAAATGAAATGATTCTTAAAAATCCACTCCAGCCAGCCGGGTCCGTGATGTCTTCACAAAAACTTAGTGAAAAACGTTTGGCTCTGTAGATTTGTTCAGATTCCCCGGCATCCTCGAGCTCTACTTTTAAGAAGTCTAACATATCAAAGTGAGGGAGTAGGTCTGAATGTCACCTCCTTTACTCAGCAGGTTGGTACTTGTCCTGTAGCGTACGTGGTGCTGAGAGTGCATGCTATGCCTCTTATTGTGTTGCAGGTGTTTGTGTCCTAAACATTGAAGGAGGACCACATTGTTCTGTCCTCATGAGCTGGCCATCGTCCTCCCCCCCCCCGAGGACGTTTGGCTTGTGACGCTGTTCTCGTGCTGCTGAGGCTGCTGCTGTTGTACTTGTTGCACTTTAAAGAACATTTTAATGAAATGGTTTTAAGATGTTGCACAACATCTAACAATCTTGTACATGCTTGATGTTGGTTAGAAATGGATGTGCATTGTTCTCAGCTTTGATTATAGTTAAGTTTAGCTCTTGTATAACTTATTTGTAATGAAATTTTGAAATGTCATGGTCCTGGTCACAAAGCAAAGTTTGGAAAGAATAAAATAATATAATTGAGCCAAAAGCAATCAGGATCTAACACATAATAGAAACAGTAAATGTATGTCATAATGTGCCAAATGCAGGCTCGAGTCTCACGAGCTGAACCTGAACTCGAGCTGCTTCCTGTTAACCACAATGTGGACTTGATCAGTGAGTCAACTGTAAATAATCAACCTCCCAGTTTATTGGAGGGACTCCTGCTCAGAGGGAAGCCACAGAAAGAACACACATCGGTTCAGAGGTGAACTGTGGCAGCAGAGAGCAGCTGCTGCTTGTCAGTAATTAGCAGTGAGCTCGGCAGCTGGAAGAAGCTGAGCCTGTTCCAATGAACAGTTTTACTCATGACATGAAAACAGAGGCTTTATCATTTTTATTGATAATTTAGTAACAAAGAAAATATTTCAACCAGCATGCAGGGAAGTGCAGCTGCAGCATGTGTATGCTGTCTGAAATATTATTCCTAATGCTTCCTGTAAAATATGAAACAAAAAGGAGTGACAGCACTGGGTTCAAACTGATGTTTTAAATGTAGCCTTTCATGCCTGCCTGTTACTTTCTAATTTAAGTTAGGACTTTAAAGGTTGGAACACAGTCAGCTAATTAGTTTCAGTGCATGTGAGCTAAGATTCATTCTTTTCACTCACGTAATCTCCCATCATGCAGCAAAAGCAGCTGGCTCTTTATCTTTTCTTCTGGAGATCAAAGATTTATTAAAGACAAAAACACCACTTTCATTTTTCTAATTCTTCATTCTGTGTTTAGTGATGACTCAAAATTCTGTCACATAAACAGATTTCAGTGGCTGTTAGAGGACCTGCGGGCGACACGTGGACCAAACGGAGAACGTAACACTGCATTCGCAGGCCGGTGATGGATACAAAAACTTTGTATTTATAAAGAATGTTTTTTTTAAACACATAGATGTTAATACTCACTGTGTGTGTGATGATGTTCATGCAGTTTCACTGAGATCGGCCTGTCCTTTAAGGAGGAGATACAGACATATACACACTACGATCATTATAGTAAGATTTGCAAATGCCCCCAGTAACTGGGACTCCTGATCCCAGGTCAGGGTTCATATCTGGGGCTGCTGTGGTGTGAGGCACAGAGGCTGGATTAAACATGTAGGTCTCTTTGATCACATTCATAGTAACATTGTCTGAGTTTATTTGCTAAAGCAATGCTAATGAATAAATTACAGCTAACTTTAAGAGTGTATTAAGTTCATCCTGCACACTTAATAAAGTTCATACAGCATGCCCCTCTTACTTAATTTTTCAAGGAAACAAGTTTTGTTTTGTTTTTGAATTGAAACCAGTTCATTAAATCCTACAGTGGTTATGCTTATGCTTTTTATCAAATCAGAATGAGTGATCATTAACACATCAATCATTGATGTGCAAGTGCAAGAAAAAGGGAAATGAGACATTTTTACTGAGATCATTTTAATTCCCTTTAAAATGAATATACTGGAGCAGATTTGTTTCATTTGCGTGAAACACAGTAAAGTACACGGGCTGAAATACATGAGATGGGATTTTACTCTTCTGTCTTTGGAAAACAATCCTTCTCATATTTCCTGGACCTTTGTAGGAAAAGATACGCCAAACTTTAACTATCTGACCACAACCCCGGCCCGTCGACAGGTAGCTGCCTGAGATTTCACCCAGCTGCCAGCGGCAGGCACAGAGGAAGACCAGCAGAGGCTGAGAGACAAAAAGATGAAGACAAGAAGTGACAAATTTGATGGGGTCAGGGACAAAAAGACAGAGGGAGCAGAGCGATACAATTGGCTAAATTAAGCAGATTAATCATGCGTTCCCCTGTATGGGTATGAAGAAATGCGCCTCTTAATGTGATTGCCAGTAATGGCCACGCTCTAAGGTTGAGGTTGTGGAGGACTTTACAAGGACGTTTACAATGTGATGATGCCAGGCGGCCATCGAGAGGAGTAACTCTCCGCCTTGTTGGAGGCAGGGGGTGGTGGTGGTGGTGGTGGTGTGTGTGTGGGGGGGGCAGTTTCTGAATTTTCCTGTTAACTGGTCTTAGTGTTCTGCTTCATACAGCATTAAGTCTACAGCATGTTTTGACTGAAGCAAAATAAAGGAGATTTTGACTTTGCATCATTATAATCTGAGTGCTGAAGCTGAAAAGTTTCCATCCACTCGACATGAATGTCCTTTTTCAGGGAATGACTGTACAGCAACTTTAATGACTTTAAAAAATAAGAACTAGGGGCACAAGTCTGCATTTATTTTGGATCTTCTCTAATCCACACTGGCTCATATGATGTTTGTGTATACGCCACCACAGACCCGACTTTAAGAATAGTCCACAAATTTTCAATGGAAATGAGGTCGGAGCTGTGCTGTATGATCCACCCTGGAAAAAGAACAGCTCAAAGAAATCATTAAAAGGCCCAAATCACCACGACAGCCACGGCCACGATGAGTGGATGGAAACTTCTGAGCACAAAGGTGTACTTCCATCTCTGTGTTCTCACCACAACACTCACACTGACATTAATGTGCTGTTTCTGGGTAGCAGCACAGCCTTGGTCTGTTCCTCTGCTGTGTTTGTGACCTGTTAGTCATAAAATTCATATATTTATTCCCTCTATTAGACCTCTCACTTTTTATGTCAATGCTGGTGAAAAAAAGTCAGCGTTGAGCTGAAAGTCTGTGCCTTCCAAAAGTCTTCCTACTTTTAAGCTTAAGCTGAAAACTCTCCTTCTCTGATAAAGCTTGAGCTTGGCTGATGGCCCTTAATCATCTTTTAGTTGCACTTTTATAGGCCTCAGGCTGCTGCTGGACCCACCACAATGCTCTGAGCACATCTCCTCTAATCCCCTCTCTTTCACTCTCCATGCATTCACGTGCCACTTCTGCGCATCGGTAACTTTGTCTTCTCTTTCTCCCTCAGGTTTGTGCATTTCCCTCCGCATTTGTGTGGGTGGCTCCCGAGCTGCTTGTTTCTGATCTGTGGATGCTGGTGTGCCAACCTGTGTCTGTTTGTTGTTGCTCACATCTTTTCTCTCTCCTCTCTTTTGTCATCTCAGCGGGTCAAGACAGATGACCCACCCTCCCTGAGGCAGTCCCGTCAGATGTTTCAGGTGCTTACTGTGATGCTGTACAGTTGTCACCTTCCTGTGTAAAGTGCTCGAAGATGGGATCATCCATAAAACTGGATTGAAATTAATGGAATTCTCAAAAAACATAATTGGGACATGATTCCATTTTGTATTAGATAATGATGAGATGAGAAAACATTATTAATTAACACATTAATTAACACATACTGCATGAATCTCTGATATATTCATTTAAAACATGGCTGCTTTTTCCATCAAAATGCCTGATCCTACAACACAATATTAGCAGGCAGAGATTACGGGATTATTAAACTACTTTGTTGCTCAAAATCAGCCCGAGTCCACCCTACAAAACTGAACTGGAGCTGGTAATTATGAAAACGATGGAAGGAAACATTTTTACGTCAGCCAACCGACGCGTTTGTTCACACACAGGTCTCAGGAGTCACACACTTTTTGAATGCATTTTCTTTTTCATTAAAGAATTGTATTGCTGTCTGATTTATCAAAGGTTTAAGGTTTTATTATTACCAGATCTCGTAAATTTAAAAAAATGTTAGAAAGTAATTTCACACACATTTTCAAAGCTGGCTTTATCAGCTGACCTCTGTCATCTTCTGATAAATGAGGACTCGGTGATGTTTTGAGCCACCAAGCCTACCTGGAGTTACAGTCCAGCTATCGCTCCCACCTGTTGGACTTTTACAAAGAGTGATGAAGATGAATGAGCTTCTTTCAGTCTTTAAAGCCCTGACAGTGTTATGTTACAGGCTTTAACTGACCTTTCAGTCCTGGTTAGGCTCTGCTGTGAGACAGAAAAATGAACAGCAGAGATTTTCACAACTTCCTACACGGTGGTGCACAACAGTGCCTGACCCCGAAAAGCCTTTCAGCCATTTTAAAACCAGTCAAAACTGAGAAGTACTGTGATACAGTGACATACAGATCTGTACTTTGTTCATTTTATACAGTACTGTCAAAAAGCTGCTGATTTGCCTCTTCCTGATTTCTTCTTTCTTTCTTTTTTTCTTTTTTTTGCATATTTGTCACACTTACATGTTTCAGATCATCAGATGATCAGACACACAGCAGCAGGTCCACCTCTGAGTGGCTCAGAAAACTAAATTAAGGTTTTGGAGCGGCCGAGTCAAAGTCTGGACTTAAATCAGACTGAGGTGCTTTGACCTTAAACGGGCCGTCATGCTGGAACCCCTCCAGTGTGGCTGAATTCAAACTATTCTGAAGATTTCTCCCCTGAGCTTGGTCTGAAGTTCAGCGTAAAACATAACCAACACTTTAAGATGAAACTCACACCTGAAGAGTCGGGGAGGCATCATGGGAGGTCATGCAGGTACACTGGTCATAATGCTGAGGCATCCCCGTGATTTCTATTGTTATGTCCACAATAGCTGCAGGCATTTCAGTGTATTAGCACAGCTGCCCGATAGTTAGCACCGTCTGGCCCGGGCCTCTCTGTGTGGAGTTTGCATGTTCTCCCCGTGTCTGTGTGGGTTTTCTCCGGGTACTCCGGCTTCCTCCCACAGGCCAAATACATGCAGTCAGTGGGGTTAGGTTACCTGCTGATTCTAAATTGTGGAATGTGAATGGTTGTCTGTCTCTCTGTGTTGGCCCTGCGACAGGGTGGCGACCTGTACAGGTGCACCCTGCCTTTCACCCTTTGACAGCTGGGATAGGCTCCACCCCCAGATCTGCTTTTTGTTCAGTTTTGTTCTACAACCTGAACATTTGTACCACACTTGGAGAATGACAGAACAAATGATGGTTGATGTTCATGAAACATACCTCGAAAAAATCCAGTTCAGTTCAGCTATTACAATGTTTTCCCAGATCAAGTATGAAATGTGAAACAAACCTTTAGTAAAGAAAATAATTGTGTGTTATATCTGTGGTTTGATTATTTGCTGCAAAGCAAAAGAAGAGCTGAGGGAACATCCTCCCAGTCTGGTGATTCCTTTCTTGGGGTTCAATATTAAACTTCAAGCATCAGAATCATGGTACATATCAATGTGTTGATGGCAAAACTGCACCTCTGTACCTCCGCTTATCTCCTCCCATGAGTAGCTGTGGCTGCGGGAGGCACCAGCTGTCACAGTATTTCACCCTGACTTGTGTGGTAAAATCACTTTTATATCATGTTTTGTACCCTACCTGCTAACCTTACCTTGCCTCCCAGTGTATCAGTCTGCCTCCTTCCTGAAGTCCCTGTCTGTCCAACTCTGGTCCTATTGAAGTAACTTACCTGTGTCTAAGCTTGTGGAAATCTGAGGAAACCTACCTGTGTGGAAACATGTGGGACCTGGACTCAGACCTAGAGAAAAAAAATTCAGGAAACACTCTTGGAACTGAATCCTTGGACTTCACTTTCATTTGAATTGAAAGTATGAACTTGCTGCAAAATAGTGACCTGTTGTACTTACCTGTGTTGCTCATTAAACTGCTGAACCTTTTCCAGCTGTGGCCTACTGGTTTCTTTTAGGGTTAACTATTAGGCCAATGGGAGAGGTGGCTGTTCAAAACAAGTTAGAGCATATGAAAGTTCTCCTTTTACTTACATTCTGAAACTAGGCTCATCTTCTTCCCTCTGTTTGAAAATAATTTTCTTATTTGGTGTAAAATTGATGTGGTTGCAGTTTCTAACAAGACCTTCAATTCAATTCAGTTCAATTCAATTCAATTCAATTCAATTCAATTCAATTCAATTCAATTCAATTCAATTCAATTCAATTCAATTCAATTTTATTTATATAGCGCCAAATCACGACAAACAGTCACCTCAAGGCGCTTTGTATTGTGGGTAAAGACCCTACAATAATTACAGAGAAAACCCAACAGTCAAAATGACCCCCTATGAGCAAGCACTTGGCAACGGTGGGAAGGAAAAACTCCCTTTTAACAGGAAGAAACCAAATGTGTTTTTTAATTTCGTGTCGATATCTTCCGTTGAACAAGACATGAAATTCCAACCAGAAAATGTTCATTAAATGCTAAAGTCATTGTACAAAAAAATCAGGTAACTCTGAGGGGGAATGACCTGCAAAAAATCACTGTCACAGGTTTCAGGTTGTGAGTCCGCACATCTTCCTTGTCTTTCCTGCATTTAGCACATTATTACTTTTCTTTACAGAGAACAAAATTTCTTCTAACAGCACAAACTGGGTTTTGATTTGATTCCATTTTGTTATATTTCCTACTTATTTTATTTCTTCCTTATTTAAGTTTCCATCCAAAAAAATTGAATGCATATTTCCATCAACTACTGTTATGGAAATATTAGGAGATGGTTTGTTGAAGCTATCAGTTGTTGACACTGTAATTTTCCAGCTGGGTGCCATTAAACCCTTTCAGAAGAAAAAGTGCAGCAAAATGAATTAATTAAGAGAAAACTAGTCAAACCCCAAACTGTGGAAAATAATTATATAAAGTAAATAAAATGAGAAAACATGGCCCTCTCTGCAAATCACCACCTTATCGTGGTACAGGGCTTTGTATGTCCCAGGGATCCCAGGAGCTATGTTGTCCAGGGGCTTTTGCCCCCTATTAGGGTCTGCCAAGGCAAATTGGTCCTGAGTGAGGGGCCAGGCAAAGGGCAATTCAGATAACCCTCAGGACAGTGAGATCAAGGGAACAGTTTACCCTGCCTGGGATAGGGTTACTGGGACTCCAGTTGAAAACCAGTACTGGGGAAGGTGCTTGAGGGAGAGCGTCTGATGCCCGGGTCTTAACCCATGGGGCCTTGTTGGGCACAGCCCAAAAGGGAGTCATGGGCCCACCCTGGTGTAGGCCCAACACCCACAGGAGGTGCTGTAGGGGTTGGGTGCAGTGTGTGTTGGGTGGGAGCCAAGGGCAGAGGACCAGATAGACCAATCCCCAGCTATCGAGGCTGGCTTCCCTGCGACTTCACGTCAGGGCATGGGTCGACTGCATCTTTTGGGTATCCTGCTGGGGTTGCCATGGCAGTATGTGGTGTCTGGTCTGTTGTTGCAGGCCATTCAGTCCCTGTACAAATGCAGCAAGAGCTTGGTCCGTGTTGCCAGCCATAAGTCGGACTCTTTTTCTGTGGGTGTTGGACTCCACCAAGGCTGCTCTTTGTCATAGATTCTGGCATTGCCAAGTAGCAGCAGGCTTCCACCTCGATGGCCTCAGAACCTCATCTCTGCTTTTTGCAGGTGTTGGCTTCATCAGGTGGTGGTCTTCAGCTTGCACTGGAGCAGTTTGTAGCCAAGTGTGAAGCAGCTGGTATGATAATTGGCACCTCTAAGTCTGAGGCCATGGTACCTATCCAGAAAAGGGTGGAGTGCCCATTCCGGGTCAGGGACTAGTTGCTGCCACAAGTGGAGGAGTTTAAGTATCGCAGGCTCTTGGTCACAAGTGGAGAGAAAGGAGCGGGAAATTGACAGACAGATTGGGGCTGCGTCTGCAGTGATTCGGATGCTGCACTGGTCTGTCATTATGAAGAGGGAGCTGAGCGTAAAAGCGAAGCTGTTGATTTACAGGTCAATCTACGTTCCTGCCCTCACCTATGGTCACGAGCTTTGGGTAGTGAGTGATAGAACAAGATCGTGGATACAAGCAGTGGAAATTAACTTCTTCTCAAGGGTGGCCTCAGTATTCCCCCAGGTAAACTGGCGGAGGTGACTGAGGAGAGGAAGGTCTGGGCTCCTCTGCTTAGTCTGCTGCCCCCAAAACCTGGCCCCAGAAATGCAGCAAAAAATGGATGGATGGATGGAGAAAACATGACTGAAATTATTTACACTAACCACCCAGAAAAAAAATATATTCATATTGAAAACTGCTGTTTTTCCTTCTTATTTACTCTGCTTTTAATCTAATGTACTGTATGTTTTCTCTTGAAGTTACAGCCTTGTCCAGAGTGACTTTGCTCACCGGCTCAACATATGATCTCATGAATACAAATCAAATATTCTCATTTGATGATTACTTTCAATGCAGTCCTATATTTTGTAGCTCTTTTTAAGAACCAGAGTCCTCTCATGTAAATGGAAACATGTCCTAATGACTGAGGACAACATCAAAAAGCAGCAGCAGTTTTCTTTGTAATTTCCAGTTAAAACAGCTGGGTTGAGGAAAGATCATTGTCATGGATACAAGAAATCAATGCTGACTTTGTTTGTATGCTAACCATCCAACTAGACCTCATCTCTAAAAAGATTCTTCTGGCAGGACAGGAGGCAAAGTTTAGAGTTGGCAGGACTGCATACAAGGTGAATTCAAAGATTCAAACATTTCCAATTCCCAGACTGCCTCCTATCATCTAGTGAGATGGTGCCTGGGTAATAATAATAATTGCATTTCTGGTGTTCAGAGCTCTACTTTAAATAGAACCAGAAAGCTACACACAAGAATGATGCTGGTGCTACAGCTGCAACGGTGAGCTGAGAGAGTGGATAAGCCTGACACCCTGAGGGAAACTACCAAGCTTTGTGTTGGTTACATGGTGGAAGAAGTGCTGCCAGAATGAACTACCTATGCAATAAGGTTAAGTGAGTACAGGACAGCAAACTACACACCCCCGAGACAATCCTCCTTTCTCATTTCCCAAACTGCACATCCTCAAGTCCTCTCCTCTCCTCACGTCCTCTCCTCACATCTAAGCCCCTCCCTCCAGAGACGTGAGCAGAGGAGGCGAGAAGGAGACACGGGGAGAGAGGAGTCTAGGTAGCAGACACCGAAAAAAATGAAACATCCTTGCCTCGGAGCCTCATTTTAAATGATGTCAATTAAAAATGACCCGTGGCTCTACTGCATCATAAATAGTGTTGTTACAGCCCAGCTGCAGCAGTATTTTATGGTCTCAGGTGAAACAGTGCTTGAGGCATGTTTAATATACAGGACCACTAAGACCTGTTTGTACACAGAAACACTGCCAAGCAGGAAGTCTGATCACCTTAAAAAACGAGTTTTTAAAGAGCCCTCATCCCTCCTGTGGCCACGCCTCTTCTATATGTTGAAGGTAAAAACACTTCTAAAGGATACACCTGAGCACCTTCCATCATAGCTCCTCCTGCAGCTTCCTCTCTCCTCTTCCTCTCTAGATGCTTTTGAGGAACTGAGACATCTTTCAGCTGGAAGCACTGAGGGTGATTTCACAGGATCAGAAGACAGAGGAGATGAAGAACCACAAATTAGAAAAAAATTAGAAAAGCCAAAGATTAAGCAAAAGCACTCTAATAGGTTGGTTTTCTTAGTTGATGACACTGTGTCATGTTCAGTATTCAGGTTGTCAAAGATGGGCCCCAATGCAGACTCAGTGATGGACGGAGAAATGGTAATCAGGCACAAGTGAAGTCAGCCCAGAGGAGGGCAGAAAAAGGGACGCAGCAGAGAAGGTTACAAATCAAGTAACCTTCAAAATAACAGGAACAGGAACTGAAAGTGGGCCCAGGAGCCGACATGGATAACAGTGAGATGCAGACAGGGGTCCAAAGTGCTGTGCAGCCTCTTTGCATGAACCTGCGTCAGTGAGCAGCTTTGACTTGGTGATATGAAAAACCTCTCAGTCTGCATCAAACAAAACTTATTGATGCTGAGTGTTACTGAAATACATGCTGAATGAAGGAGATGTATCCACTCTGTTCATCATAAAACATTTACAAGTTGATTTTTTCAAAAGTCTGAACTCTTGGCATTTGTGTTTACTTATTTCATCTTCGACCTTTGCCCTTTGCACTGATTAGATTTCACTCCAATTTCTTAAGAGATGAAAAATGAAATAATAAAAACGTCTTGCACAAATTTAGCTCTGACAATTCCCAGAGATACAAAGAGAGGAAGATTTGTGCTGAAAATGTTTGAAATTACAGTAACAAACACTGCACTACATCTTAGTTTTGAACATCAATGTATCTTAATATCTGTATTCTTTCAATCACAGCCTGTGCTCAGCTGGTTAGGACAGACGCTCTCTTGGATGCCTAACTGTGCGATATTCCTGCTCATGAATCTGAACTTGAGTGTTTTGATGAGATTATTTACTGTAAATGTGGAGAAATCAGTTGGGTCATTTTCATACTGTATCAGATCTATTTCAGATATCTTTCACTCCCTCTGTGACACTGAATGCTTTAGCACTGCCTCCTACAGCTGCCACTGACTTTCTGCTCTGGTATGAAGAATGCTCAAGTTTAGACCTTTTTACACGTCTCCGTGTGAAGGCTACAAGAGTGGGAATGATGACCTTTAGTAAAAGATAAATGTTAGTATGCTTTCATGGGGAAACTACTGATCCATCCTGCTACTGAACAGCATCCTGACTCAGAGCACTGGCTCACCTTCCAGCAGAAACAGTTAATCTGCTGGATGAAGGCCTTTGTGGAAAGTAAAGGATATTGCTGAGCACACAGCAAATATCAAATATCAGCAAATATAACAGTATAGCATATTGTACAGTTGTTTCTGGGCTGCTGCTGTCACAGACATCACATTTCTCGGTGAATCAGAACTTCAAAAACACAAACTCATCCCTGAACCGTTGCCATAGCAGTCTTTGATTCAAGAGACTTCTTGCTTGGCTGCTGTAACTTCACCTGCCAGCACCTGCTGGCTCCTCCTACCAGGAGCTGAAGTTTGGCATTAAAGGACGTCTCAGTTCTAGCAGTGAGTTCTTATCTCCGGGCAGAGTCACACCAGATGGGCTTTGGTGTTGGCTGTGGTAATGTGTCACAGGTTTTCTGTCTTGTGTGTCCATTAAATTATGCAAACTCCGTGCACTGGATTGGGACAACTGTGGCGTCTCTATGTAAATAGTTGCAAGTGAGAACCGTCTCACTATCGCATGACCAAAGGACACCCTGAGGTGGTAAAACAGCTGCACTTGACACCCTGCGAATAACAATTCAATAAGTATGTGAATACTTGTTAGCAAAGATGTGGTGAGACACAACAATCAGATGATCACAGAGAGGAAGAGGTGACAGATCCTTGATGACCTCTAACAGGAGCAGCTGAGAGCAGAAGAAGAATCCAGATAAAGCCCATTTTTCTTGAACCGGTCAGAAATTGTTGTAAATGTTGGATGTGACTAAACAAACACTACTTGTCTTAGTGAGGTAAACAACAGTTGATGGGGAACTGTGTTCAACAACAGACTGACAGTTTTTAAGAATATGTCAGTCACGGTTGGATTGCTGGAAGATCTCAGGCAGTCTGAAGGCTCCTGGGGTTAAATGTTTGAAGAGTTGAGCGTCTTTATCATTCACTCTTTGCTGAGAGTTCTTCCAGTAGGGATTTGAACCTGCAACCTTACAGGAGCACAGCTGTTGCTCTGACCATTTTCCATGTGTGCCACCTTCTGCACTGCTGGGTCAGCTGGGCTGGTCCACACACTCCAAATAACAACAGAAGCCAATTAGAGCCTGCTGTGACTATAAATAACCACCACAGCACTTCACTCTACATTTCCATAAAGAGCTATAATGGCTGTGTAATGGTTTAAATATTCATCATGCTTCCTTTGCATTCCACTTTTCACTGAAGTACAAAAGGACATTTGCACTGAAGCAAAGCCAGAAGACTTTCTGCAGAAAATCTACAATATAAAAACAAATGAAAAACATGTAATTTAAACTCTTACATTCAATTCAATTCAATTCAATTTTATTTATATAGCGCCAAATCACAACAGTCACCTCAAGAGTGTTTAGTTAAATGTAACACAGACTTCTGTAAAATGGCTTAGACAAAAATAAAATAAATGTGTGAAAAAAATCGCATAAAAACTAAAAATGAAGTGACTACATGAAAAAATGTGATTCAGCAGTTTCTGGGGTTGTTTTCCCCACAGGGCTGCTAAGTTAGCAAAAGGTCACACATTGGTAAACTGAACTGAAACATGACAGGCTACAATGAAAATACATAAAAAAGATAAAATCATTAAGAAAAAAATCACCTAAAGCATTTTAACACAGCCTTCATTCTTACAAATGTCTGATGTGCATCACTGAGATCACGTTAAGCAGCAGCAGCACTGACTCTTTCCTCTCTTTAACGTAACACATGCATAACTGATCGTGCCCACTCAAATTCCACCAGATGTGCTGCAGAGGTGTCTCAGAGGTGGCTCTCGTCTCTGCTGCTATACCGCTATAGGTCCATATATTAATAGAAGCGACGTGAGACAGAACAGATGAGAAGGACAGGAACAGCACAGAGAATTCAAAATAAAAGACCCCTAAATCCTCTGCCTCTGAAAGGCTCTCAATGTAGGTTGACGCCATGCGAAGGACAGAACAAAACTGCACCTGAGACATGACGTCAAAGACGAGCTGGCGTATTTTTTGGAGGTTGCCTTCCACTTTTAGGACGTCGTTGACCAAACCAAGATGCTCGTTTTGCCCACTTCATCTAAACATCACTGATTTAGACATTACAATAATATGAGAAGATTGTAATAAAAATTACCACAATAATTATCAGACAATTTATAGCAAATGAAATCCAGTGGACCTTTGCTGTGACCACTGCAACTATGATGGATGCCAGCATAATTCTGTCAGACTTGATCCTGGATTTCAGATCCCAGCACAGTCAGTGTTTCTGTGTTTTATGAATAATTCAGATATTTAGTATAAAGTGTTGTGTTACAAGCTGTGTGACCCATCCGTGTTTGTGAACTGTTTTCTTTATTTACTCAGAAATGAGACTGAGGTAGAAGCCCTGCAGATGGAACATCTTTCCCTTTACACTAATGAAGACATCATATTCTCCTCCCTCCCTCTCTGTCTTTGTGTGTGTGTGTGTGCGTGTGTGTGTGTGTGTGTGTGTGTGTGTGTGTGCGCGCGCTCTCTCTTCAGGCCCAGTATCGCTCAGGCTTGTGATTCCTTCAGTGCCTGCAGGCATTAGAATCAGAGTCACGTTCCAGCGGACACTTCGGACAAAATGGTCCTGAGGAAGAGGAGGAGGAGTCTGTGTGTGTGTGTGTGTGTGTGTGTGTGTGTGTGTTCTACAATAATATCACAGAAGACATTATTAGAGTGTCAACATTACAGTATTACGCTGTTTAAAGTATCTCTCACTTACTGTAAGGCCACCTTGGCAGGCCAGCACTCTTACACTTACAGGATGACTTTGTAAAAAACCTGAAATTATAATACATCCTTATGCAAAAAGAAAGCACCATGAGATAATGAAATTACAGGCAGCTGAGCAACAACACATCGCCTACTGCTAATGAAGGCTCTCTAAAGCAGGATTTAAGCAGTTTTTAAAAAAAAAATCATAGTTGGCCATTTATGCAAGTGGAATTCACTGCATCACATTTGTGTCCGTTTGCATCCGTATTTGGCTACACTGAGTGAAGCATTTTAGGAGTGCAAGCAGTGCAGATGGGCTTGTATGCAGTCCCCTAAAAATTCAACAACGTGGAGCCTTAAGGCGATGATGCTACGCGTAAGCAAACTGTTTGAAAAATGGGCTCAACTGATGGTTTCTCTTCACCACACAGAAAGAAAAATATCTTGAATGCAGGCTTCTCTGGGGCAGGAAGTAAGCTGAAAGCTTATGGAAGTTTGTCCATTAGTATCAGAGGATGTTGTGAGAGTCAGAAACTGGGAGAGATGAGCCTGAAGAAACAATGAAAAGAAAAGTGACCGGTCCAATAAAAAAAAAATTACACAGCCCACAAAAAAAAAAAAAAAAATGCTCATAAAGAAAATTCCCATGACCTCTGCTTCAAGGTTCCACTCCGCGTGCACCACTGGACTTCTTCCAGCACTGCTGCTGTTTTAAAATCACTCCCAAACCTGCTGCAATTTCATTTTGTGCTCTCACACATGCAAACAATGAAAACTCAGGATTTGTTTTATCTTTTGATGGATCAGAGAATGAATGCAAGTGGCCAGAACAGGACTTCCAGGCTGCCACCTAACAGTGCAGCACTTCCACAGGAGAAGAGCCTGAAAAGGAAACCGTCAAAGCTGCAGGACTTTATAATGCATAAGGAAACACTAAACAAACAAAAACCTTTGTTGGTACCAAACAGATGAGCCACAATCCGTGATCACATGACTCACTTCAGTTCCTTTGAGTCAAGCAATCAGACTGTGGCGCTGTGAAAAGTCCCCCTTCGATCATCATTAGAACACAAAAATAAATCAGGTTAAAACTTTAGTTTTTCTGTCGCTTCCACTGATAATTTCTCCATTTACTTCCATTTACCTCCCTCACATTATTTTTCAGGAGATACATCTCGGTCTATTTTTGCTAAATTCTCGGCTCCCTTCCAATTACACGACTGTAAACCCGCCACAGACACATTATACATCTCTTTCAAGAATATCATAGGTCTGTGGGCTCAGTAAGTTCAGTGATATTTCCTCAGGGGATCCTCACATAAGGGGCAGAAGCTCATATCCGGCTAGTGACACCTCCTCCGACCAATCACTGACGAGCTTCAGGACCGCGCAGCCCAATGACAGTATCTTGTGGGCGTGTCTAGCCGCGGCGAGGTGGGTTTTTTGGAGTTTGGTAAATGACTGCAGCAAGAAAATACAGTGTCGGAACGCACCGAGGCTGGCTGTGGCGTCTGTGTCTCACCTCCGAGTATATGTGTGTGTGCGTGTGCGCGCGCCGGCAGGGGCCAATGTCGCTGTCGCTCTCCTGCCACGGAACAGGGTCCACATGAGTCCAGTACGCCGGTTTGCTCGCTAATGTAACACTCTCACCTCTCCGACGAGGGTTGATTTATTTTTTCTCGTTTCGGCGGAACCGGTGCCCGGGTGGAAGCGGATGCAGAGCGCAGCAGCGACCGCCGGTGCGTCTCCAACTTGACCACCACCAGACAATGGGAGTAGCTGAGCCGTGCTGCTGCAGCGCCAAGTACTACTACTACAACTACTCGCCCCTGGGAGACAAGTACGAGAAGAAGAGGGAGAAGCACCAGCAAGAGGAGGAGGACGTAAAGAAGAAGAAGGAGAGGGAGAAAAGGAGGCAGACTTGTTCTACCTGCAGACCCCCCTCTCTGAGCAGCAGCAGCGCCGGGACAACAGCTTCTACGCACGGTTCCAGAGCGACGCTCCACTGGCTCTAGGATGCATGTGAGAAAACCTGCAGAGAAAGCACTCCTCTGTGTGGGTCTGTTCTCGGAGTGGATCTGGGGAATATAACACATGCACATTTTTTTTCAGCCCTCTGGAGACGGCAAGGTTCCCGCAGCCTAACAGCCACCACTGAAGGAATATGTTTTATTTCCCCCGCCGCGGATCGCACAGACAGGACTTTAGAGTAATTGGATGTAATTGTGTGTCAGTTAACAGCAGCTTGTGATCTGCTCTCGCGAACACCCCCCCCCTTTTCCTTCCCTTTTTCCCTCCCCTCCCAAACCAAAATCTGGACAAGCTTCCCCGCCGCAGCCTGCCTCTGTCCGTGGTCCTGAACACAATTTCAAGGTGGATTTAGTGGATTGTCCCCCTCCAGAGTGGCGGCGCAGGAGGCGTGAGAGCGGACATGAGCATGATTTCATGGAGAGTGAGGTCATGAGCATCGCGCGGCTCGGCACCGGCGACTCCGGGATCTGAAACACACACAAAAAAGCGGAACATTTTCGGTTCACCTTGGAGGTCATAAACCATAACCACAACCCCCCTCCCCTCTCACCCTCATCTTCCTCCTTCTCTTCCTCCACCTAAGGTTTTTTTTTTCTTTTTTGTCTTTTTTTGGAGGGGCTTTCGTCCTCTTCAGAGTGTGACTCCCCCATCCCCATTTAGAAATACCTCCTCACCCCCTCTCCAAACAAAATGAGACTGGCAAAAATGTGCCGACTAAACGTGCTGGGGATCTATTTGTGGCAAACGGTTGTGTTTTTCAGGTAAGCAGAGGCATGAAATGGACTTGAGTGGAAAATAACGCCGGGTATATCATTTATTTCCAGGTTTGAGAAAATGTGAATTTGCATTTTTATTGCTTTGCCGCCGTGCTGGGGAATTGGAGCTCCCCCAGAAGACTTGAAGGGGGAAAGGGGAGTTCAGGTGCAAACTTATGAAAGTTGCCTTTGGGTTGCGTGTCTTATTACTCGTGAGCACGCCAGTCTGCATGTACAAGTAAGTTGAATTAAGTTGCAGTGAGTCCAGGCAGGAAACTGCGACCACTAGCGGGTGACGCGCATTTATGGCATCAACGGTCATGTATGGAGAAAAGCAGCCTCTTGGAGCACGTGCTCCCATTTGTGAGTCCTGACAGTGATGTAGAAGCATGTGTTGCTCAGTGTGTAGAGGATAGATGGGGCTTCTCCTCACCAGTAGGTGAAGTTTGTTGTAGTGTAAACGTGAACAACTGAGTTTCTTGGCCTTTGGGTTGGAGTGGCCTTCGTCCCTGAAGATCCACGGCCCATTTGTGTCACTGCTTCAATAAGGCAATCAGTTATTGTAAGTTTTGGATTGTAATTTTTTCTTTCATTACAAGCAATCCATTAATCAATTCTGTCACTGCTGCTGTTGCTGAGCTGGTTGTCCATCATAGAGCCAAACAGGATGGAAGCGCGCGCTCAGTTTCTGTTGAACAGATATAACATATTCTGCCAGCAGCTGCGTGCAAACATATTTTTCCATTTTAACTTTTTTTCCTGGTGTTCCCATGTAGATTTCGAGGTCATCTCCAGTCCCCCTCCCTGCTGGAAGCAGCATATACCCTGCTGTCTCCAAAGCTGCCTGTTTATCAAGGCCCTCTAAAATGTTTTGTTCTTAAATCCATCCTGTTGCTGCAACAGTAGTCAAGCCACACGGTAAAGCCGCTGTGCTGCTGGACAGTCAGTGGGATGTTTCCCAAAGCATGAAGTGGCAGTCACTGTTTTAGTGAAACTGCGACCAGGAGGACGCCGTCACTGTCATCTGTTGTGGTTTTGGATTTGGATGACTGGCTTTAGCAGATTTGTGTTGACATGGAGGTGATGATGGTGGTGCTTATGAATATTTTCCTGATCATATTTAGTATTCATATTCAACAGCTTAATAGGGGCAGAAAAACTTTGACTTCATTCAGTCATCCACCTCCACTATATGACCAAAACTATTTAAATAACTCAATAACTGCTTTCAAAATAATTTTGCAGAACTGTGGCCCAGATGGCCAACAGGGGTCCAATATTTTTTGGGTTGCCAAAAGAACTGAGAAAATGAGCCTACTGCTCAGCTGCTCTGTGGGCTCAGTAAGCCCTTCCCGGTGAGTTTGCAACATGATATTCATTCTCTAAAAGAATGATGGCCATTAGAGTCAAAAAGAACAATAAAGCAGGTCATGCTTTAAGGCAGGCCTACATTGATTGACAAGTTGAAACCAAGGCACATGTCCTACTATATTGCAGTCATATTTATATACACCGTGAATAGATAGATCGATAGATGATGCAATAGTTTCTCCTGGAAATACTGTAGAGCAGAACTATAAAACACCTTAATTGCTGGAAAATTTAGAAGTGCTTTAAACTGCACTGTAGCTCGCAAAGTCACAGTCAGGTTTTCCTTTTCTGCAGTATGTCGGAAACAACTGCGAAGGAGCCTATTTACAGTTACCAGCTGTTTTTTCCGATTTACACTGAATGTATATTATATGGAAATATCTCACAATATTATTTGCTAATGTTTTTGGGTCCTGTTTGAGTTTCCAGCTTGCAGGCTTCTTGCATCTTTCGCTTTATTGCATCACACCTGGATATCATTTCCCTGCACGTCCTCTGGATTTCATTATGTGAAGTATCAAAAGTGCTTTTCTACCTGCTGCAGTGACTCCTTTCCATTGAATAAGGCCGCCATTTACTGTTAGGGTGGGAGGTGGTTTTGTAGGAGGGGGCTGCAGGAGTTTTGCATTCAGCGCACACTGTTTAGTTAATGAAGCAGAGTTGGGATATTGCCGTCTCAGCTCCTCGCGCCTGGACTCTGCAGTTCCCTGCTTAATTGATATCTCTTTCCTCCATCCTGACCCAGACCCCCCACACCTCATTCCACATTCAGCCTTATTACTAAACATTGATTAGCCTGTCAATGGCCGGGGCCAGACCTGATGAATACACATTTAATGCTTGCACATATCTCTCTCTCACTTTCTCTGTCCACACTCGTAGTATTCATCAAGCAGGCAGGAAAGGAGAGCTGGGAATTTAGATAGGGCATGCAGGAAATGTTCATCTCAACCAGTGATGGCATAGTTACCTTGAAAAAGTAAGTTAGTTACTTTGCTGATTACTTAATTTTGAAAGTTTGATTACAAGTTACTTTATTAGTTACATTCCACAGCGGCCGGTGTTCTGCCAAAAAGTGATCGTCTGTATTTAAATGTCTGTAAATGACTTGTTGACCTCTAACCTGTGAAACGTGTAAGACATCTCTCTCATGAATGATATCAGGTCATTGTGAGTGAGAAACAGCATTTCTATCACAAGGCAGAAGCTGCACTCAGTTTTTGGCAAAGTGACTTTTATATATTTATTTTTCTATGAAGGTAAAAACTGTCATTGACATTAAAAATGTCTTTAAACAGAAATCTGGCTCAGAAGGCTGCAGAGATCACAACAAATATAAAAACCACGAAACGGGGGCGAGTCAGCCGTGTTTAAGGGCAGCATTTCCTCTGCTACATACTGTCGGACCAGCTCCTTCAGCTCTTCTTACTGGTTTGTACCGCAGTCCAGCTTTTGCTGTTTGGGTGCTGGGGGGCCTCCTGCATTAGCCGCAGCTCTGCTTCACCACCTGGTGGGACTCGCTCTGTAAGTGTGACTCCAGGTGTTTCTTCAAACCTGACGTAGTGTTTTTGAAGCTAGATAGCACAGAGTGCACAACTAACCTTGATGTTGTCATCTTTAGCTGACACAGACTCACAATAGTGCCTGTATTTCAGCTAGAAAACGCGCATGTCTCTCCTCCCTCCATTGTTCACGTTTGTGTGTCTGTGTGCTGTTATTGTCCTCATGATGAAAACGGGACGCAATTGTTGCATTGGCCAGACTTCACTCCCCGAGACGCAAGAAGAAAGCAACAATATATCTTTGTACTGAGGAAGATGACAAAAATAGTAACGCACAGTGACTTGGATAAGTTACTTTAATCTGATTACTGGACTGCAAATAGTAACACACTAGATTACTCGTTACCGAAATAAGTAGTCAGATTAGAGTAACGCGTTACTGACATCACTGATCTCAACAAACCATTTTATCTTGTATTCAGGCTCAAATCTGTGATTTGTGTTAAAAGAAGTGGAGGAAAGTGGCAGGAAGGTGAGACAATGTCCTGTTTGCCAGATCAAGTGGTTTAACACTTTTAAGAAATCAGCCTTGACACTAATATGTCTGGAAGAAACTGCTGGTCGGTGGCAACAGAAGCTACAATCAGCAGCTCGCAGCCCCACATGTCCTCCTTCATCTCATGAAGATTCTCTTGTGTAGGTTCGAGAAATGACCATCAGTACCAACACAGCATAACTCGGACCGTGGCAGTAATGCAGTCAGTGGTGCAAATTTATGATAGGAAATGTAAAAATTTTGATTAAGGAATCAATAAATACATTTTAAATGAAAGTACAGCAACAATTTAAGTAAAGTAAATGAATTGGAGGTCCCAATAGCCTCCTAATGCTAGAAGACAGATTCATGGGACCTGAAAATCTGTTGGCTCTTAAGTAAAACCAAAAATGCTAAAGACTTATTTAAAAACATGAATAATACCTTTAGTCTCTGCGTCAGTCAGAACACGTGCAGTAGAGCTTGACATTATTAATGTTAACTTACACTGCTAGTGATCCATAGACTGTAGTGTATATAAAAGGCAGAAATATATATCTCTGTATTTCAAAGACTTCACCCTCTTGGATGTGAGGCTGCTGCTACATTATCAACTTGGTTGCACCAATAAACTGTATCGATTAGCACACGGACACAGATGCCTGTTGATTAGTGTTAAGTATAATAATTCATTAAATGCTGGAGTCTCACTCAGCAATACTAGAGCACAAACTTCAAAGCAGTTTCAAAGCAAGTGCCAGCACCACAAATACAACCAAGAGTTCCAGATCAGCTGTGAATCAAACTTTAAACTTCAATAAGATCCAAACTCGTGAGTTAGTAAAAAATTAAACTCTGTACAGCTGTTATGCAGTGATAAATTAGCTGCAAAACCAGTTTTTGTACCAAATATATTTATTTCTGCTGTAAAGTTTTTAACATTAGATTCATTGGGGACGGTGTCACTGCTGGACATTGGAGGAACTGCAGTTTTTGCACATTGGTCTTATTTCTCATCACTGGAGATTGCTGTTTATAATACTCAGCTGCTAGCTTATGTAGTACAAGCACAAAATACTGCATATGTACTGTTCACAGTAAGACACCTGTCGGTCTATTGTTGAACCTTCTTGAGTTTCAGGTTTATCATTTAAGTTTTATTTTTTGTCATCAGAGTGATCTTCTACAGGTGCTGAGTTCCTGCTAAAGTCCAAGTAATTATTTCTTGCGTCACATTTTGAGAAGTGAGCGTGTAAAATTTGTAAGCAAAGAGAGTTCTGCATGGAGAAGAGCTCAGAAGCTCCAGCAATGTTACTCCACATTGCCCATAAAAGACTGCCCCATATCTGAGTCACAGCAGCAGCAGATTTAAAGTGCACAAGTAGAACATCACGTGCTCCTCAGGCCTGCAGCACATCGTCTGCTTCTATTGACCGTTCAAGCAGGAACGATTAATCAAACTGGTCAGGGCTGCATTTAGAGAATGCCAATGCACAAACCAGCAGGGAATACCAATCAGTCATTCACAGTGATTGACAGGCCTCTGAACAGCCACTGACATCTCTGCTGTATTGGTTTCTACCAGGCAGGAGGCCGTTGTTGTTGGAACAGCAGAATCTTTGAGGGTAGTTCAAGTACAGGAAGCAGTGGGGACGGCGCTCCTGTGTGTGTGTGTGTGTGTGTGGCGTGTGTGTGTGTGTGTCATCCTGAAACTGGAACATGTGCACAGTTTGTCAGACTCTTCTCAAGGGAAATTTATATTCACTGATATAAGTTTAGATGCAGTTATGAGCTGAATTTATTGTCTTACAAAGAGAATTTGATGCTGTTCTGTTTACAGTTTAGTTATTTAAAAAGAAACGGGCATTGGAGGTGATTGCAGGGAGGCTGAGTCTGTTTTTACGGCTTCATTTGCTGAAACAAACTACATTATTATTTTGATCAGCTACACATCTGCCTCCCTGTGATAACGGAGATTGATCACCTCCACCGTTCACGGGCTCTTGCACATGTCATTATTATGCACAAAGGCGAGCACCAGCCTTCAGTTTTCAAGCTCTGCATCTTTACCATGAACAAAGTGTGCAGAGAGTGACCTTTTCCTCTGTGGACTTCTGTATTCTGTACCAAGCTTTATCCTCTCAGATGGAAACAGTGACCAGTCCATATAAATGTGAATGTAAACAGTCATCTCTTCCATCTGCTGCTGGAAGGTAACCTTGAGCTGGCCTTGATCTCTACTCCTCGGGCCTCTCGACTCTTCAGGAGCAGAGCATGCTCAGACCCACACAGCTCCTCCTGTCACAGAGGAAATTAAATCCGACTCTACCAGTTCATGAACTAAACGAATGTTGAAATTTGGCAATTTAAGGAAGGTCATTCATTGGCTTTCTCAAATTCTTTCAAGCAGCGGATGTCAGATGCTGTTGATATTAAATAAAAGTATTTTAAACATGCAGAATGGAAATTAGGAGAAGACGGACATTTTAAAGAGGACAGAATGACCCCGGCGCTTTGTTCATTAAATAAAAGGTCAGCCTTCATGTAGACGCCCAGAAAAACGGAGCCTTGACAGAGTGACTTGCTGGAATGTCATGTTACCTGGAGTGATATTTCACTTCAGTCTAGTTTTGGCATTCATTAGCTGTGTAAGTGTTGTGACTCAGTGCTGGCTGTCATCTGTGTTTACAGTCACATCACAGACCTGCTGTGTTTTCCTGTAACCAAAGTCTGAGCTCGACTGAGAACTTAAAGCGTGTTGAAGAGAAGAGGATGCCTGCCTGGGTTGCTTCAAGGTCCATCCTGAAGTAAAAGAGATGAAAAGTCTTTCTTTGGTCTCAGATGTGATATGAAAGCAGTAACTGTAAAGCTGTACCTGCACGCAGCGATGACAGCAGCTGTGTGTAAATGTGACAACAGTAGATGATTATTTAACTGATTAATGGGAATTATCCTCTCTCTAAAATGAAGACACAAACACATTTGAATGCTGATTATTTTTGGTAGTGTTTATTCTTAGCAAGCCAGTAGGTAGCTTAGAAATGAGCAAGTATTGACTATATGCTGTTAATGCAGTCATGCTGGGCTTGTGCTGGATTGTTTTTATCATAATGCTGCTACTAAATGAATGGATCCATTTTTACTGCATATTTCTCAGGTCCAACACTGATGCTAGCATGTAAAAACTTAGTTTGCACTAGAAAAAAAAAATATGAGCATATGTATATGAGCTGAAATAATTTGATTTCTGGTGCAATGAAAACTATTCAAAACCAAAGTGCTACCTCACCATACCATTTTGATAGATACAATTCCAACAAGCATAAAACTAACCTGTAATTTTGTTAAGACTTCTGAACTCATGAAGTCACTGCTGTCGGGACGATCAGAAACAAAGACAAAGCTTCAGACTTCAGCAGAAGCATCTGAGGGTAACTGAGAACAACAAATAAGACCTGCTTCCAGTTTTCCCAGGGCTCAGTTCTTCTAGTATGCTCTGACTCTGACTTCCAAAGCAGATCCAAAGCCAGAGAAAGATGAAGCAAATGAATCTGCTGACATATCAAACCACAAAAGCCTCAAATTACCTCTGAACATTGTGGACTGCAAAATATGAAAGCAAAAACTGAACTTTGCTGTCACTCGCACGATGAAATCTCCTCCATCCTGATCCAGCCTCGTTATACAAGCTAACACAAAATGGAGGGATAAAATGACCCCCCCCCCCAATGTAATTTTCTCCAGTGGAAACATTGCTGCGGTTTCTGTTCCGACTTGGAAATGCACCCATAAAATCTGTTGGGTGTACTAAACACATCAGTGATTGATATTGAAGGATGCGAGTGAATTTCCTCCATGGGCGCTGAACAAAGGAGATTATCTGCTTTAGCTGGTTCAAACTGCTGCATCTGATTCAGTATTCAATAATCCTCTTTTGATCCCCAAAGGGACAAAGCTGTCTTCATGGCTTCCTGCTGTGAACTTGGTTGTTAGGGCTCACAGTTCAGGGATCACAGTGGGCCCCAGAGCAGAGCGTCTCTCCAGCAGGATGTGATTTGCTTGAGGACACAAAGGCAGAGAGCTGAGCACACACCTCCTGCCCGCCGCCGCTCCTAGAAATCTTCCTGTGTCAGTTAGCATACACCCTACTCAGCCAAATTAAAGCAACTCTTTTATTTATGGATCTGCCCTCGGGCTGTTTCATTTGTTCTGCCGATACGTGGCCAATATTTATTACTCACATCTCCTATCATAACAAATCATAACATATATATTTTTCCCCTGTGATCAATTTCCCCGGGTCCTCTAATGAAAAACAATCGACTCCTCTGGTGGAGTTCACCGCCATCTCTACAATAATTAACTTCTGGGCAGGTTCATTTCCAAAACTTGATGTATGATAATACATTATTGATTAGCAGACAGTGACAGATTTTCACCATAAGTAACAGAGTACATTATCAATGGCCTCTCAGCGCTGTAACTGAGTTACAGTGAAGGTGAATTCCTGGAAATGTTCGGAGCTACAGTGCACTTCTGAAATTAAAGTGCTGCTGGAGATGCAAGAAGAGCTTTTTTAAAGGATACTGGGAAGACTTGGAGCTCAGGTTAATGACCAGTTTCACATTGCACTGCTCTTCCCCTTTCCTGTGGGATTTATTAGACAGAGAGTAAATGGAAAGCAGGCCCTGCTGACTAACCTGTACAGAAGCACGGCTTCCATTTCAAGAGGAAAATTATTTCGTTTGTTAGGATCATGTTACTGTTCACATTAGCCCAGGATAGTAAAATATCTATTCATCCAAGAGCCATAATTTCAAGATACAAAACGTCACGTCTGTAAAGTGAGTAATGCTGCTGTGTGGTGTGATGATGTTTAAGAAATAAAAATGTCTTAAACGTAGAAGTAATATATATATAAATATATAAAATCCAATAAGCTGTGGTAGTTCTAACATTAATATATATGTTATTATAAATACAGTGTTTATTGATGCCATTGTTGATATTAATTATTCTGCCGTGTGAGCTGCTGTTGGGGCTGAAAATATGCAACTTTGTGCCGTTTGGAAATTTAAATACTGATCTCAAATGTGTCCTTGGAGCTTTTTACTTTGTGAAGTTTTATTATAACATAAAACTTATTCGAGTGGTTGAGCGTATCTCACAGCACCATGAACATGCAAACATGACACGCAGCCCGCTGAGCTGCACGCAGCCACAGCGGGCTCAGACTTCCTCTACAGGCACCCTCGTCCTGCATCCTGCACATTCTGCATATTCATATGAAGTATCAGACTAGAGCTTGTTTACTCGATGAAGAACGCTGCAGATAGTTCGGTGAAATCACCCCTGAATGGCACAAAATGCCAACCAAAAAGTTGGACTGAGGCAGTTTGACTTTTTGACCTATGAATGTGAAAATGTGACTGTGGTGCTTTCTGCTGTTATCAGAGCAGCGGAGTGTGTGACGCGGCTCAGCCATCCGACTTTCAGGCCTTCATTCGCTGTGATGAGCCAGAGTTTGCTGGGCGAGTCAGCCAGCCTATCTGTTAGTGCCAGGGAAGCAGGCAGCCCTTTGCTTTCCCGAGTGTTACTAAACGCCAGGATGAGATCAATTAGGGATTCGGGTCTTCAGAGGCTTTAAGAACATAATGAGGAACACTTAGGGCTAATGATTGGAGTCTTGCATTAGCTCACACCTCTCTTTCGCACTGGCTTTTTACTCTGCTTGCTGTGTGCATATGAGACACCGGCACAGGACGACTCAGCTGTTTTCCCCTCTCCTTTGCTGCCTCAGCATTGGCCATGGGTCTCCACAGCAGCAAATTGATCTGAAATAATGAAAGCAAATCCAAACTTTGATCGTGGAAAGCCGGAGGAGGCTCAGGGAGAAGATTGGATGGCGATTGTGTGCCAGTTATATCAGTTGATCGTGAAACTCTTCCACCCACGGTGGCCTCGTTCCAGCTGCAGAAGTGTTTACATATGGAAGAGCAGTGACAGTCGGCGGTACCTGACGGGAAAGAACTTCCTCGGCTCAAACACAGAGTGAAAGCACTCGCATTAAAGATGCAGTTCACAGAATATTTGTTCTCAGTTGACTGATTATTGTGGGACCGTTAGCAGTGGCAGAGTTAATGCCTTGGTCATTTCTTTAGTACAATCCTTGAGGATACATTCTAGTGAATACAGTCACATTTGCATTATGGGAAATGTAGGAAGCGGGACTTTCTTAGAGTTCTCAGTGTTATGGGCTGAAACATCAGGACATCGCTGCCTCAGTTACACCGTGTTCTTCTTGCATGTTTTTAGATACGCATGTGGCAGGGTTGGGTAATCTGTGCAAGTGTTCCAGCAGGCCAACAACCAGTGACTGCTGATATTCTCAGAGGTGTGTGTGTAGACGTCCTAGCTCATTGTTTGCAAAAAATAAAGACTGTAAAGAAAATTCCAGATTTTGGGATTATTTCTAATTTAAACCTGCCAAACATGTAGGGTGTGCTGTAACCTCTAGAGACACCAATAGGTTGGGATAAGTGTGCTTTTAAATGATTGGTGTGAACTAGAACACACGGCTAGCTCACCTAGTAGAGCTCTGATTGGTTCTGTTAGTGTCTTGCTGTGCAAGAAATATTAATTACAGAGTTCAGCTCTCGAGAGGCCAATACTACAAAGTTTAGCCAAAAAAAAAAAAAACTGCCACTGATGGATTATTTTTCTCCAATCACCCAACTCTAAAATGTAGTATGCAGAAAATACATAAAATATTTGCTTTGCTTTTAGGGGTTTTGTTTATTCCTAGTTTGGTTTTTAGTTTTAGTTCATGTATTAATAATCAGTTCCCTGAAGTGTCATCCTACTGCTGTGCATGGTATCTCAGTGCAGGGGTGTCACACAGTACAGTATAAGGACTTCTCCAAGCCAGATAGGTAGCATTAGGAAGCTATTATTAGAGAAGATACTCCGTGGTAGCTCACAGCTGGAGTAACTGTCTGCCCAGATGAGAAATCTAAGCAAAAATTGTGCAGCATCCACTGCAGAGCTTCCTTCTAATTGTGTGTGCTGTATTATCCTCCTAAGGCTCATGCCATTCTGTAGTGGCTGCACCTGCTGAGATGTAAAGTGTCCACAGTCGTCAATGCTAGCTCCTCGAGCCTCTGACCAACTGCATTACAGTCAGTCAGAGAGGTAGGTGGAATATTATGTTTACTGGGTTATCCATGGAAAACAAATATCCACACATTTAAAGTGTCTGTAATGACATTAAAGCAGGTGGACTTTTAAAAGTACCGATCTGATCTGTTGACCCAAGCGTTTATGCATCAGACAGCTGGCAGATGTCCGGGTGGCTGTTTGGACCCAATGAAGATGTATTTTGTGGGGCAGCAGAGGAAAGACATAGATGTATTCAAAGTCCGTCTTTCCTCATAATGTGTTTTAGAAACGAGTCACTTTGACTCGTAGTTTTGCTCTCAGCAGACTCAAAAATAAAGTTCACACAGGAAGCTGCTCGTATTTGTTGTTATTGCATATATTTTCATGTTTAGTTTTTTGTGTTGGATCAGAGTAATAATTATAAGATGACCAGCCTCAAACAATTGGTGAGTTTCTGTTGAACTCCTGTGTGGGCCTTGGGCCAGAAAGCAGAGTTTAAGTTGCCCCGTTGTTGATCCCCAGCTTTGTACTCACATCAACAGGTTTTAAAATCCAAATGTCACATGCCCCAGTTTTACAATGAAAATGACGTGCACTGGAAGATTGTTTGGGAAGTACTGGTTTTAACATGGCAGAGAGGTATGCTGCATGGCTGCACTGGGATCAAACGGGGGTGAGGGAAAATGGGAACAAACGGGACAGGATTACGTAAAGGGAGACAAGTCACTGCCTGTGAGGCTAAAGTCAAGGAGCAAAAGTCCTGCTGAGTTTGGATTACAACCATGGCTGCGCAGAGTCGGGACATTTAAACGCCAGGTTTAAATGATCTTTTCTCCTGTCTGGATCATCCAGGGATTTATTCTGACCTTTGTTTATTCATGTGCTTGAAAAGGCTCTCAGCACCGTCTGCTGCTCTAACAGTAAGGGCTAAGCAGTTTCACAAATCCAGGCTTAGGTGGTCATTTAAGGAGCAGGGGCGTGTGGAGGAAGCTAGTTTTTTGAACAGTATCATCCTCTGTGGGGCAGCTGTGGCTCAGGAGGTGGAGCGGGTTATCTGCTAATCAGAAGGTCAATGGTTTGATCCCCAGCACCTCCAGTGTGCATGTCAAAGTATCCTCAGGCAAGATACTGAACCTCGAGTTGCCCCGATACATCCGTGTGTGTGTGTGTGTGTGTGTGTGTGTGTGTGTGTGTGTGAGAGAGAGAATGTCAGAGGAGGCACTTAGGCATAGAATAAAGCATTGTATGAATGATGCTTGTACTAAAAAGCACTTTGAGTGCTTAATTAGTAAAGTGCTGCTGTGCGTGCAGCAGTCCATTTCTTTAAGTAAAGAGAAGCAAACAAAGAGCATCACTGCTCCTCTCTTTCAAAGTGTGACATTCCACATACTTCCAAAATCATCCCCCCAAAATGCTCCAAACAAAAAAGGGTCAAAGTTTTTAGAATTTTTATTTCTGACCTGCTTTCACGTTTGATTTCACACCATGGAGGAACCCCTGATCCCGCCTGGAACCAGATCGCAGAGATCAAACTCTTGCTCTCCAACAGCACACGAGCCCACCGAGCTGTCGCTGCACTAACGTGACACACTGGGTCATTCATGAGCTTATCATATATATCATATTTGTGTTTCCCATACCAGTGTTTCCTTTATCTATAACAAATATTCTGAACTATTACGATGCCATAGGTGATGGATTTTAAATATTTTTTAAAAAGCAAACTTTACAAACATATCATTTTGAGTGTTGAAAAGCTTCCCAGCAGCACGTTTGTTGAAGTTTCGGGGCTATGAGGCCAAACTGCCCCTTCATGAGTTCACAGTGTCAGTGTTATTCAGCCTGAAGTGCCACCCCGCGCTACACGTCTGGGGGAAATTATCTTTGTGTCGATGACACGCTGGTGTAATCCCAATCTGTGACTAATCTGATTGCGCTGTCATGAGCCTGGCGCCGTGTTTGTTCACTGCTAATTTGGAAGCCATTTCACACGGGTCTTATGCTGTATTGTATCATCTGTGCAGCGAGGGCCGTGCCAAACAACAGAAATGTGTTTTTTTGGAACAGCTTGATCCTATCTCACTCCCGCTAGTCGTTGTTGTAAAGAGGATTAAGCTCCGAATTCGGTCACGTTGCAGCGGGAATTATCAGCACAGAGATAATCTTTGATCCACCTAATTTGTTGTCACTGAGAAAAGAGTTGGAAATGTGATGGGTCTCAAAGTCCTGATGTCTTCCTATTGATCGGCATTGCTTCTGACTGTACGGTTTTGGGAGACACCATTATCCGATTGTTGACGGTGATTTTCTCCATAGAGGTCTGATACCTGACCCTGTGAGGCTTTCATAAACTATAGACAGTTACAGATGACCATCAGCTGACCACACGTCAGTTCACCCTGAATCTGAGCAACAAGAAAGCGACTTTTCAATCAGACAATCAGCACAACAGGACAGACATTAGCTTGATTTCATCTCATCAATCGCAGTAATCGCACATCATTATATCACTTATCATACCCAACATGTGTTGATAAAAGTTATTTAATTGAAGGGATATTTCACTGAATTTCACCGGTGGGTGTTCTCTCTGTGACATCACTGCCTGTGGGAGCAGAAAAAAAAGCTTCATGTGTTTTTAAAAATGTCAGCTCTAAAATTAGATCAGCTGCTGTGGCAATTCCTAAAAGAGCTGAATTACACCAACACACCACGTTGGTTATGCTCATTTCTCTACTGTATAATACTTTAGTATACTATATTTAATTAAATGCACTTTAGTTTAGTAAGATTTACAATAAAAAATAGAAAACTGTCACCATGAACACACTGTTACACACTGTTTTGTGTCGAGAGAGTGGGCTCAGTTTCTGTCTCGTGCCCCACGCTCCGCTCAACTGGTTTTACTGGCATGTGAACCACAAACCTTAACACAGAGCAGGAGTCATTAATCACTGCAGGTCTCAGTCAGGCTGTCTCGTTATTGGTTAATCTTTTACAGAATCACAGAGACGCACCTCATACCTGAAATAATGACTGCATTTAGGCTTTGAAGTGAAACATTAACAGTCGCACTTCAGCTTGCCTTTGCAGTACAGCATGAAGCAAAAATTGTTAAATAAGATAAGCAGAACTTTATTGATTAGCATGTGAGCAAAAGGTTCAGATAAATCAATATAAGCAAGGAAATGTAAAATGGTGTAGATGAAGATACATTCACTAATAGGACATTTGCATTTACACTGAGGTCGTGCACGGCATCACTTTTTTGGATCTGAATTAAACATCAGTATGAAAATTAAATTCCACACTCATCATTTTGAAAGCAGTGACATCTAATTATTAATGAGGTGAAAGACAGAGAAATATGACTCAGATAAGAGTTTGACTGAGGACAGTGTTCAATAAAAGGGCTCCACCTCAGAGCACTTAACCTGATATCTAAAGATGTTCCCCGCAGCTTCCAGAGGAATCTTTTATTCTGCTGCAGTAGAATTCCACAGAGATGATCCCAATGACAAATTTATAAGAACCTGAGACTCGACTCTGATTTCTCACATTCGCCCATAATTTCAGTTCAGTCACAATTCAGACACGCGATTCATTTACGGCTAAATAAATTTAAGCTATTTAAATTTAAACGTTTTATATACTGGATTTAAAAATACCCTTCAATGTATGCATTATAAAAAATATCAGCATATTTGCCATTCTTGAAAGAACTCCATTGTCCTATATTCCCCAAAGTGCTGCTGATACTTAATTTTGAGTATAACTGAAGGTCTTATACTTGGTTTTAATATGCTGTACTGTGTACCACATATTATAAATATATTTACATGGAATACACTTTGAAAAAAGGGCAGACGATGATCTTTTGAGACCTAAAATTCTCTGCAGATTTTGCTCTTTGTTCATGTCTCAAAGATCAGATTCTGTCACACTACATGTTGTTAAAATCAGTATGCATTTGTAGGAGCTTGAAGACACACAACCAGAGGGAAGTCAGCAAATGGCGCTCAGGAGTCTCCACAAAACAAACTGCCACACTGCTCTTCACTGTCATTTTGGGTTTTTCCTGTTTTATTAATCCAGTTTTACTCCCAATCACCACGCTTGCTTAAGACCTGTCAGTGTCACAGTGTGGCACACTCTGTTTCCCTTTAGTGTAGTTTTTCAACATGCATGGTGGTCTGAGATTTGCTTCACTGATGTCATCACTGTTGTGGGATGCATGCCTCTTGAAATGAAAAGTGAAAATGTGTTGGTTTATTACTGATCAATTCTGGTTCTTGCATCTCTGGTGAAATATCAAATAAGAGACATGGAGGACACATGAATATCAACAGTTTCCTAGTCTTACTCAGCTTGTCATCATGAAGTCAGCAGAAAGGGCGAAATTACACTCATACACAGAAATACAGTCATCTGTATCCGCCCTTAAAAGACTCTCTCAGTTTATTTTATGCACATTGTTGCAGCTTTGATCTGACTGGGACAAACTCTGACCGTTAAACATAATCTTGATGTGTTCAGCTGCAATGTATCAAATCTACTACTACTGCCATCTAGGGTCAGCATTTGTACTCAAATGTGACATCTCAGGCATCTGTGGCTTCCGTTTGATTAAACTTTAAGGTGTTACACGTGTTGGCTCTGTGCACTGGCATTTAAAAATTGCAGGCTCGCCAAAAGCGAGGGTCTGCAACCAAAGGTCAGAATTTCAGACTTTGAAAGGCCACAGACAGTACAAATTCTTGACGTATCTTGTTCCTAACTGGCCCAAAGCCTGCCTCCATCAACATTTGCTCCCAATGTAAAAATGTTCAGACTGACTCATGAGGCAGCAGAGTGAGTCAGACTCCCCCACACACTGCAGGACATGTCATTTAGTCCCTCAAACTGTAACTGCTGCATCTGTGTGACTGATGTGTGTCAAGCCTGGGTTTAGCTGGGCATGCAGTTTACATAAACTAATGCAGGTTATGTGAGGAAAAGCCTAAAATAAGTTTATTTTGTACATGACATGATATTTAGTCTCAAGGTATAAATGTCTTTAAAGCTTGTATCCAGGTATGATGTGTGTTGGGTGGTGGCCAAGGACAAAGACTCTGCTGGACCGGCTTTGAAGTTTGGCTATTGGGACATGGAAGTGGATGAGATGGTCACTTCCCAGCACCTTCAGTGTTTGGGTCCTGACTGTTGTCTCCACTTATGTGCAGAATAACAGCTCAGAGTACCCAGCCTTCTTGGAGGCTCCCATTCTCCCACAGAATCCCTGTCTCTCTCTCTCTCTGCCCCTCCCCCAAAAAGAAAAACAAACAAAACAATCCCAGTACTAGTCTATTTATTAGTATTTATTAATGTCACCACCCACTGTCCTCTCTGCACATATCACCATCTTTTGTACAGTGCCCCATAATTTATCATTTATAATATATACTTCTACACTTTCTACCTCCTAAAGTTATATATAGTTTCAACAGCTGATTTGATCTGCTATTGATATTTTTAATTTCTATATTGTCTCCTTGTTCTATATTTCATACTTGTTCTTTATTTTATACTTGTTCTATATTTTATACTTATTGCTCTATTTTTTTAACCTTGGTTGACTACAAGAGAGCCCTGTGCAAAAATCCATTGTGTCTAGTCCTTGGTTCATGCACAAATGGCAAATTAAAACCTTGAATCTTGAATCTTGAGTTGCTGGGTGGGGTGCTCAAGGGTGCTCTATCTGGTGACCCCATCGGCGTACTGGGAGACTTCAATGCTCACGTGGGGGAACGACAATGAGACCTGGAGGGGCGTGATTGAGCGCAACGGCCTGGCCGATCTGAACCCTAATGGTGTTCTGTTATTTGACTTCTGGCAAGCCTCAGTTTGTCCATAACCAACACCATGTTTGAACATGAGTGCATGTGCCACCAGGATACCCTATGTTGCAGATCAGTGATGGATTTTTGTAAGCTCTGCAGCCGTATGTTCTGGAAACTCAGGTGAAGAGAGGAGCTGAGCTGAGCTGTCAACGTCACCACCTGGTGGTGAGTTAGATCAGGTGGCAGGGGAGGATGCTGGACAGACCCGGCACACCTAAACTTGTTGTGAGGGTGCACTGGGAATGCCTGGCAAGGGCTCCAGTCTGTGAGATCTTCAACTCCCACCTCCGGCATTCCGAGGAAGACTGAGGACATTGAGTCCAGATAGACCATGTTCCGCATCGCCACTGCTGCTCAGAACTGTGGCTGCAAGGTGGTTGGTGCCTGTCGTGGTGGTAATCCCCAAACCAAATAATGAACACCTGAGGTGAAGGGAGCCATCAAGCTGAAGAAGGAGTCTTATTGGGCCTGCTTAGCCTGCGGGACTCCGGAGGCAGCTGACGAGTACTGGCAGGCCAAAAGAAACACGGTTCGGACGGTGGTCAAAGCAAAAAATTCAGGTGTGGGAGGAGTTCGGTAAGGCCATGGAAAAAGACTTTTGGACGGCCTTGAAGCAATTTGGCAAACCATCAGGTGACTCAGGAGGGGAAAGCGGTGGTCTGCTCACATGGTTTATAGTGCGGATGGGGTGCTGCTGACTTCAATTGAGGTTATAGTCAGACGGTGGAAGGAATACTTTGAGGACCTCCTTAATCCCACTGACACGCCTTCTGTAGTGGAAGCAGAGTCTGGAGACGAGGGGCATGACTCGCCCATCACTGGGGGTGAGGTCATTGAGGTGATTAAACAACTCCTTGGTGGCAGGGCCCCTGGGGTAGACGAGATTCACCCTGAGTTTCTGAAGGCTCTGGATGTTGTTGGGCTGTCTTAGTTGACACACTTCTGTAACATCGCGTGGTGATCTGAGGAGGTGCCACTGGATTGTCGGACTGGGGTGGTGGTCCCCATCTTTAAGAAGGGGGACCACAGGATGTGCTCCAAATATCAAGAGATCACACTCCTCAGCCTCCCCGGTAAGGTCTATGTTAGGGTGCTGGAAAGGAGGGTCCGTCTGTTACTTGAACCTCAGATCCAAGAGGAACAATGCAGTTTTGATTGCTGGACCAGCTTTTTATCCTCTTGAGGATATTCGAGTGTGCGTGGGAGTCTGCCCATCCAGTTTACATGTGTTTTGTGGACTTGAAGAAGGCATTCAACAGCATCCCTCACTGTACCAATCGATCTACATCCCTACCCTCACCTATGGTCAAGAACTTTGGCTAGTGACCAAACAAGCAGCAGAAATGAGCTTCCTCTGAAGGGCTGCTGGCCTGTCCCTTAGAGATAGGGTGAAGAGTGCGGTCATCTGAGAGGGGCTCAGAGTAGAGCCTCTACTCCTCCACATTGAAATGAGCTTTCTTGGGTGAGATGTTCTGGGCATGTCCTACTAGGAGGAGGCCCAGAGGCAGACCCAGGACAAGTTGGACAGATTATGTCTCTCAGCTGGCCTGGGAACACCTTGGTGTTCACCTGGATTTGCTGGATGAGCTGGCTGGGGTTTCTCTCATTAGGCTGCTGCCCCATGACCTTGGCCCTGGTAAGTGAAAGTGGATGGATGGATGGATGGATGGATGTGTTTGTATCTGAATAGACAAATAGTGATATGACACCCTTCCTAATCATCCTAAGACTATAGAGTGGATAAGCCAATAAAATACCCCAAAGAAGATATTTATATCTTCTAAACAGAAAGTTAAAGCTAACAGGCTAACATAACAACTTGCAGCCATCAGTGTAAGAATAATCAAAACCTGGACAAGACTCATAAAATGATGTTTGCTTAAACTTTTCAGTATGATATTAGAACCATCATCAGTCATGATGGTTCTAAAATAATTATCTGTGTTCTGATTTGTGATCATTAGAACATCATCACCATCACTGCCATTTAACAGCAGAGCAGTCTGAGAGAAAACATGGCCTCATCTTTCATGTGTGGGCAGTGTGAGAAATCATTAAGAAAAAAAATTATATGAACATATGTTAGAGGAGTTCTTGGACTTATCTGCTTATTTAAAGAAATTGCAACACGCTGTTCAAATTAGCACTTTTTCTTTTTCTTTTTTTTTTAACAGCAGTGATTGCTGGCACTGATGAGGACAGACACATTTATTTCATTATTTATCATCGTGTAAAAAATTCAGAAAACCACCATTTTATCGTCATGTGTGTATATATATATATATATATATACACACACACATGTGTATATACACATATATATATGTATACATATATGTATATATATATATGTGTATGTATATATATATATGTGTGTGTGTGTGTATATATATATATATGTATATATATATATATATATATATATGTATATATATATATATATATATATATGTATATATGTATATATATATATATATATATATATATATATATATATATATATATATATATATATATATATATATATATATATATATATATATATATGATCACAGTCACGTGACCCAGTCTGCTCATAGCATGGATGGAAAGATAAATCTCTTCAGGGAGAGTCTTGGCCCACCTCTACCTGATCCTAATTTAACTAGCAATCAGCTGCCTATTTCATATCAGCAGAAACAGAGACGCTCACTTACATATTGGTGTCCGCCTAATGAATGGAAGTCTGATAGTCACTGTGGGTCATTGATCTTTGTTTGTAGGGTTTCCTTTCCCCAGTGTGTGCAGTTTGGACCTGGACATTTAGTGCCCAGTGCTCAGGACCACCACGTTCATGCGGTCAGGCAGTCATCCAGCACTTCACTAACATCAAAGTTTCTGTAAATAAATGTCTGTGAGCTGGTTTGAATATTGAGACTCACAGACTGATGGCTCCGGGTGAGAATTCTCTTCACATTACAAGTTGTGATTAAATCTATAATCAGGTCAGCTGAGGAGACTGTGTGGAACTGTTCTTGCAAAGGTGTCATTAATCTTTAGTTGGGGGTCTTCTCATGTTTATCTTGTTAGTTTTCTCCATCATAGTGATTAACGTTCATCAGGCATCCTCTCAAACCTGTGTGAACTTATTTCCATCGCTGTCATTAATACTCTGATCATTCTGATCATTATAATGTCATTATCTCCATGAAGATTTATGATTATCAAAAAGGCTATGAACTATTGTCAGCAATTAACACCACAGACTGATGGAGACTGCTGTCTGAGTCTGTGTGTGTGTGTGTGTGTGTGCTGTGTGTGTGTGTTTGTGTGTGTGTGTGTGTTTGTGTGTGTGTGTGTGTTGAATAGGTCATGTGATTCTGCAGGCAGCTTGACCGGTTATCTAACAGGACAGGGTGACCTTAGTGGCTGGTAGCACCATGGACAGAGACTGTGTCCAAACTTCACTCACTGCTCCTTCTACGACACACACACACACACACACACACACACACACACACACACACACACACACACACACACACACACACACATGCACACACACAAACTGCATGATTTGTTTTCCAGTGTTCCTAACTGATGAGGGCGAGTTGGTTGGAAGGTTGGCATGTGTGTGTTTATTTACTTCAGCGTCATGCTTGTGTACACATGAGACAAGAACTAGCCAGTGATTTGTTCTTTTCCGTTTTGTTTTCCAATCACGGCTCCACCATAATTCCCGTTTTCGGCTGGCGGACTGTGATTCTGATCAGCAGTTTCCTGATAAAGCGACAGCACTGACTGCATTACGTGTTTATGAATTGCTAATGCTGCTATTTATCATGCCGCGCGACACGATTTACCATATTGAAAGTCACGGTTAGTGGTTTTACATTTAGAAGGTGAGTGTGATCGACTGTATCATCTGTCATTTTAATTTATGAGAGATTAATGCAGCAGCGTGCTCTCCTCCCCCACACTCATCAGGAGTTACAACTAATGGCTGAATAATCATCATTCTCACATTTACTATTCCAACTCCCAGCGTTGCTCTTTCATGGATGTTTGGAAACACAAAAACTGAAAGACAGAAAAGACCATCTGCTTTTTTTTGAGGACTTTGTGAACATAACTTACTCTGAAATTTTGAGAAGAGCCAAAAGAAAAGAAAAATCCAGTTGCTGTTGCCTTACTTCAACGCTTAGACTCAAATTTCATAGGAAATATTTTTTTCTGTTTTCAATCATTGATATCCGGCTGGGATAAAGTCGTGGTGGCTGAGACCTGAGACTCACTGAATGTTTGAGTGCTGTAAAGTGGGAATGTTCTAGCTCCTAAATGAATTATTCCTGAGAAACAAAGTCCATAACATCTCTCACTCTGAGGAAGCTTGGTCCAAGTAGATCCCTAATAAATCATGCATGTCATTAAAATTAAAATACTTTTTCATACATCTTTTTTACATTTTTATGGATCATGTTTAGGATTTTGATCGGCAGCACGAATAACATTCCGAATTTAAACTAAACATCACATCACCCAGCGAGCATTTTGGATGAATGTCCTTTGACACTTTTTTCTTTTTTTATGTATCCGATGGAAAATGTAGTTCCTAAGTTAAAGTTGTGCCAACTTTCGTGACATCTTTCCTGGGCTTCCTGGACTCAGCAGGATCACCTTTTGCTAAAAAATACTTTTGGCAGTTAAAACAAAAACAGTCAGGCCACAGTTAGCTACACAGACTCACTGCTCACACAACGTCTCCTACAGCCTTGTTTAAGTGAGGAGAGGTGATTGTAGCCTAGATTGTTGACTAGACAAGAATATGATTTATATGTAGATATGAATAAATGGCTTTTTTACAGCTAATACTAGTCAGCTTTCTGTGTATTTTTTTATTATCTCTGCCAAGGAGGACATTGTGTTTACAAGTGTTTGTGTCATTCTGCCTGTACCAATAGTTCGAAAAGTTTGAATTTTTGTAAAACTCTGTAGGGGTCAGAGGTCCCGTCCATTAAAATCTGGCTCTCATCCACCGAGGTCTTCAAGGTCACCTTCATGATTTATTGGCCCAAAACTGGCAAAAAAGCTGACGACTCTGACCTGCGTGGTGTTTATTGTCAGCATATAGAAAGAACCATATAAAGATTTAAAATATCAGGTCACATTTGACCTCTGACCTTACTCTTACTTTTTACATCTGCCATTCTTTCAAGTTGACCCCAAAAACGTGTTTCATCTTTAAAGAAAGTGTTGTTAGGACAAAGAGAATGAGCTGCTTGCTTAGTTAGAAATATACTGCAGTATAATATGATATAATAAGCTCCAATTAATCATGAATCAGTACCTATTATCCATCACCTGCTCCGACATTATGCTTGTGTAATCAAACATCTGTCATGCTGACCTGAACTGATTTTTTCTGCACTACAAACTTCTTAAAGTTTGTTTAAAAAGAACAAAGAAAATTAATTTATGCAAGTACAATAATATTCCCTTCAAAGGAAACACCGCCCAGAGAGGGCACTGCCCTGGTGGAGGTTTGAGCTCTCTGAGTGCTTCTTGACTATTTATTTTTGAGAGCTGCACATTATTTAATTTTATTATGTTCAGAGCAATAATATGATCAGTATGGAGTCATGGAGCGCTGCTGAACATGGAAACAAACCAGGTTTCAGCTTTTAGATATGAGCATAGATCAAGTGAAATACTGAAATGTGATTTATTTAAACTTTGCGTGCAAAAGAAGAAAATTTTGTAGCAAAAACATGAGCAAAATGACAACAACAGAGACACACGAAACCAAGGAGAAGTAAAAAAAATCAGTCAATAAAACTAGTAAGCAGTAAAGAATGTGTTGATAGACTGGCAGAAAGGTAATTAGTGAATTAGCTAAAGACTTAAAGATTATAAGAAGTTCAAAAATAAACCTGAGATATCTAAGTAAACAACACATACAGAAATACATTTGGACATAACTCAAAGTGTTGTTTGAGGACAGCACAGCTTACTGAAGCCTCATGTGGCCACATCACCACAGGAATGATCTACAAGACTTCCAAAATACTCCACGTCCTCTCAGGGTTCTAGCCTGCACCATGCTGAGGTCGTCTTGCACCGAGCTGAGAATTTCACTGATTCGCTATCAGAACTCTTCGCTAGCAAGCGGGTGTGCACTCCGCCGCGTTGCCGATACCAGACTCTGATTTTTTGTTTTCTGGCTAGATCGCTGCACTATAGTATTATTTCACCGCAATTTGCAATCTACCACCGTTCATAATGTGTACGCGCAATCTCATGATGGTCCTCTTCCCGCTTGATCTTGCGGGGCTACAGAAAGCAAAATGGCAACCAGCGTGAAAGCGAAGGGGAAGAAGAGGAAAAAGGGAGATCTAAGGATAATTTCGGCCTTACTATTAAACATAAATTCCAGGAGCTGTTAGAGGCCTTGGAGGGAAAAAAACTACTGTTGTCATAGTTAGTGGCTCTCATTAAAAACATTATAGCTCATGCTCAAAATGGATGGATATTCCAACATAGGAAGTGCTATTAGCAGCTGATCAGATTGATAAAACACCTGGATTATAATGTTTTTGTTGTTAGTGGAAGGAAATGGCACTCTGGGACATGTTGAATGCGTGATATGTAAGTGTAATTAGCATTATCTTGCTAATGTCATACCTGCCAGACAGAATTTTTTTTTCTGGCTAGAACCCTGCTTTTGTCTACACAAACCTTTAAGATTAAATGGATACGGCAGACTTCAACCCACTAACCCTCAGAGATGGGCTGCCTCCATATTTTAATGACATCAATCTTGATTCCCTGTCGTTTCAAAGCACAAAGCCTCGTTATTCAGTGTGAACCAATGGAACCACAGAATACCACAGCAGCAGGAACTGCTCTCTGTACAGTAGAACAGCAGTTTGTTAGCTAACTAAATGCTAACATACTTATATTTTTCTGAGGGAGACAGAAGTGGAAGAAAGTGAATTTCTAGCATCTAATTAAACAAAAATTCAAAAAAATATGGATCATTTAAGAATGAAAAGCATAAAGTGATTTTTCCTGTACATAACAAGCAACTCATGACTCTTTCAGATGATTAATTCATTGACTCATTAAGACAAAAGCTGACGCAGTAAAAGGGTTTCACAGTTCCTCCCGTGTCTTCTCGGATAACGTGGCTCATTGTGAAGCTGTAGTCTAATGAAATGGGTCAGCAGCTTATTTATAGCTGGGATCACACTGCTGTCCATGCTGTCTCTGGACCCAGCAGGAAATGATGCAATGAAATACAAACTGCACTACAAGTGGCCACCGATGCAGTTCCACTGTCAGGCCACGGGTCAGTTCAGAGTCACTGTCAGTTCACTTTCCATCTAATTGAAGCAGCCAAGCATTTCATTTCAAATCCAGACACAGGCCTTTCTACAGTTTTTATAGAGGCTATGGCAGAAGAACTAAAAGCAACGTCAATAACTAATAATCAGCTGTTCTACCTGAATCAATGAATGATTGATTCGCTGAAAGGGAGTCGAGTCACAGCAGCTGAAAAATCTTCCAGACCTTCCGTCAGTGATATCAGATCAGATGTTTGGAAGTCAGGAGATTTTAGAGATGTGTTGCATTTTATAAAGTAAGGATATTTCGGACAGGAGTGATCATATGTTTGGAAAGTGGCAAGAGTGGAAAATTTTCCATTTTTGGATTTTCTTTTGAAAGGTATAAGGAGGATTTCAGACTTACACTCGGAGGTGAGACTTTATGAAACCTGTAGAATTAGAGTGTTTTTAGAACACCTCGGCATGTTTTGAAAATGGGAAATGTTACACTAAACACAGATTGTTTTAAATGTGAAGCGACTTTATGGAAGATCAGGACTTTTTCTTTTAGACTGCAGCCTCTATGTCCATCTTCCATTTTAGCCCCTCCCTTTAAATCCAACTTTCTTCTGATTGGCTGCCTCTTGCAAACAAATGGTTTAAACAACAGTGCGTGCCTGATATCATCACATGAAGGTACCACCACTGTGGCATCGTCCACACCCAAGAGTAGAACAAAGCTTCTGAAACGGTTTGCTGCTCATGGTTAATATGAACCTCCATTATGACCGTAAGAAAGCAGAAGAGGCCCCCCTTTATGTTCAGGGTTAAGATTTAAATTAGGAAGAGCTTAGCTGGCAGCCCCCTGGAGTAACATTATGAGCACATTTTCACTATTCACAGTGGGAAGTATGATGACAGAGTTTTGCCACGGTTGTAGGTAATGAACACAGTCCCTCTGCATTTCATTAAATCCAGGAATATTTTGTGTGCTAACCTGCACATTTACCGTATCTATAAGTCCAGTCATGGCAACCAGCCAGCCAGTTAGTGTCTTTCTTTGATGTGCTGTAGCTGCTCGCTTTGATTTTCAGCACGGTCCATCATCGGCTGTGTGTGTTCTGTGTTATTGACTGTTTGCTCTGGACTCATCATATGTCTGTGGGCTGTGGGTGGGGGGGTTGACATTATGCAAAGAGCATCTAATGAGCACAATGAGCTTAGTAAGGTAAAGAACGCAACAGCACAATCGATGTGGTATTAAGGGGAGTTGGTTGAGTGAATTAGAGCATTTGTTTGAATAACTACTTTAAGAAAAAGTGTATTTCTAGCAGCCATGCATTAAATTCAGCCACTGTAAACATTTAATTAGTCAGTTTTAATTAAAATAGATAAAACAAAATTAATGCAAATGAGGAAAATTTAATATTTTTTGAATCTATGGTGTGTACAGGAGTATCAGTAATGACATTTAAGAGGCAATATTTGCAACATGAAAATTTATCATATCTTCTCTGTTAAAATAACAATAGTCATCATAGCTACATTTAAATCTTTTTGATCTCCTTCATTCTTTTAGAATTGCACAGTGAAGAGGAAGCGTGCTAATTATTGTACTGCAGATCAGAATCACAAAGAACTTGTTTTGTCATCTAAATTTTAAATATTTACCAAAAATATTTTAAACTAAGATAAAAAATGTGCTTGCAGTTCATTAAAGAGTCCCGAACCAGCCGTGCTGCAGCTTCTTTTGTCACATTAATTTGTAACATATGACAGCTTGTGTTGTTGATGTGGCCCTCCTAATTCAGAGCATGATGACATTCAATAGGTTCGTTTTCGTGAGAGCCGACATACGACTTTAACTCTTTGCTTTGTGCTGTGGTGGTTTGGAACAAGACGCTGAGCTGGGATCAGTGTTCAGTTTAAAATGAGGGTGTGTCACTTAAAGACCTTTGTTGGGAGGGTGTTACTGAAACATGTGCCTTTATTCTGACTTTATTGGCTGGGCTTTTTCAGCTACACCCACTAATGTAGTGGGTAGTCACAGCCTGATGATGTCATGTGATGTAATCTTTGATATAAAGCACGGTTGGTTTGAATCATTATTAGGAAACAAATTGCCTCAGTGTTTCCAGTACTCTTGTATGTTTGCAACAAGCTACACAAATTTCTCTGGATATGAATCTCAGTTTCACCTCATTCAAAGAATGGTTACTCCCCTTTTTGCCTGTCTCCCCATCTGCCTTTCCCTCTAACCTCTTCTTCTTTTCTGTCTTCCAGCTTGGCAGCATCCAAGGAAGCTGCGGCGAGGAAAGCTGCTTCCCCGATGCCACCGTCCGAATTTCTGGACAAACTCATGGGCAAGGTTTCGGGGTACGACGCCAGAATCCGACCAAATTTTAAAGGTAGGAGTTGCCACCAAGACTCAGTCGGATAAGACGGGAATGTAGCCAAACAATACCCTGAAAGACATGCAGTGTTTCTGCATTTCATTGCCTCTAAATACCTTTTTAGCCAAGGTTTAACCAAGATTATCACCAAAAAGGTTTGTATTTATTTGTTTCACTGAAAGAAGGAAAAATCATATTTATACACTGATGTTGCTAAAATTCAGTTGCTCTATGTTTAATCACTTAAATGTCTCTGTGTGTTCTCAATTTGTCGATCTCTTGTATTTGCCCTTTGCAGTGTGGAACAAAGGTAATTCTTCCCATGGCTCACTTTAGGTGTTTTTTTCTTAACCCCAGCCCTGCACCTCTGCCCACAATCAGATCAAAGACAACATTCCCTTTAAGACATTTTATAGTCTTTAGAAACCACTAAGCTAGTTGGCTACATTCCTTGGTATCCACACGGTATCCTGAGTGCTTGTTTTGGTGGTCAAGGTAATGTGCCTCTCTCCCATGAGTGTGCTGCTGAGTGAGGTTTCATGATGATGATGATAATAATAATATTTAATGACCTCTCCCTGAATGGAAGCCCCCTTAAAGACACATGTCAGAGGTTTCTATATTAAACCTTCTTGCTTTAGAAACAGAGTGGACATTAAAACTCTTGGACGACATTAAAGAACCGGGGCAACCCTCCATATTCATCAAAGTCTAAGAACAATGCAACGAGTTCAAACAATTTTACAGCATCTTTAATATTTAGGACACACAGAAATTTCAGTGCACAAAGAAAAAAAGCAGATCTGATTTCCGTGCGTGCTCTTTAATGGTTATTACTTATGAGTTGTGTTGAATGTTAGAGTTAAGTCTTGCTGCATGTTCAACTGCCAGAACATTTTCAGAGTGGATGTGAAAAATTTCTAATGCCTCAGATTTACTTTGTTAGGTCATGTGTACAAAATACTGGTACCCTTGTCATATTCCACCGTTTTAGCAGTACGTGTTATTCAAGTGTCAGCCTTTTTGCACTCTTACTACAACATGTGCTGCCATGTATGTGTGTGTATATATATATATATATATATATATATATATATATATATATATATATATATATATATATATGATATATTTCTTAAATTACACTGCACCTTCCTTTCCTAGATTTATATTTGTATATTGTATAGCATTTAATTTGAATTATATGACACTGTATTGTACTAGAGGGACACCATCAACCGGAACCAAATTCCTTGTGTGTGTAAACATACTTGGCCAAATAAAACTGATTCTGATTCTGATGTACAGTGCCTTGCGAAAGTATTTGGCCCCCTTGAACTTTTCAACCTTTTGCCACATTTCAGGCTTCAAACATAAAGATATAAAATTTTAATTTTTTGTGAAGAATCAACAAGTGGGACACAATCGTGAAGTGGAATGAAATTTATTGGATGTGTCAAACTTTTTTAACAAATAAAAAACTGAAAAGTGGGGCGTGCAATATTATTGGGCCCCTTTACTTTCAGTGCAGCAAACTGACTCCAGAAGTTCAGTGAGGATCTCTGAATGATCCAATGTTGTCCCAAATGACTGATGATGATAAATAGGATCCACCTGTGTGTAATCAAGTCTCCGTATAAATGCACCTGCTCTGTGATAGTCTCAGGGTTCTGTTCCAAGTGCAGAGAGCATCATGAAGACCAAGGAACACACCAGGCAGGTCCCAGATACTGTTGTGGAGAAGTTTAAAGCCGGATTTGGATACAAAAAGATTTCCCAAGCTTTAAACATCTCAAGGAGCACTGTGCAAGCAATCATATTGAAATGGAAGGAGTATCAGACCACTGCAAATCTACCAAGACCCGGCCGTCCCTCTAAACTTTCATCTCAAACAAGGAGAAGACTGATCAGAGATGCAGCCAAGAGGCCCATGATCACTCTGGATGAACTGCAGAGATCTACAGCTGAGGTGGGAGAGTCTGTCCATAGGACAACAATCAGTCGTACATGCACAATCTGGCCTTTATGGAAGAGTGGCAGGAAGAAAGCCATTTCTCAAAGATATCCATAAGAAGTCTCATTTAAAGTTTGCCACAAGCCACCTGGGAGACACACCAAACATGTGGAAGAAGGTGCTCTGGTCAGATGAAACCAAAATCCAACTGTTTGGCGTAAAAGCAACACAGCTCATCACCCTGAACACACCATTCCCACTGTCAAACATGGTGGTGGCAGCATCATGGTTTGGGCCTGCTTTTCGTCAGCAGGGACAGGGAAGATGGTCAAAATTGATGGGAAGATGGACGGGGCCAAATACAGGAGCATTCTGGAAGAAAACCTGTTGGAGTCTGCAAGAGACCTGAGACTGGGACGGAGATTTATCTTCCAACAAGACAATGATCCAAAACATAAAGCCAAATCTACAATGGAACGGTTCACAAATAAACGTATCCAGGTGTTGGAATGGCCAAGTCAAAGTCCAGACCTGAATCCAATGGAGAATCTGTGGAAAGAGCTGAAGACTGCTGTTCACAAACGCTCTCCATCCAACCTCACTGAGCTCCAGCTGTTTTGCAAGGAAGAATGGGCGAGAATTTCAGTCTCTCGATGTGCAAAACTGATAGAGACATACCCCAAGAGACTTGCAGCTGTAATTGCAGCAAAAGGTGGCGCTACAGAGTATTAACGCAAGGGGGCCGAATAATATTGCACGCCCCACTTTTCAGTTTATATTTGTTAAAAAAGTTTGACACATCCAATAATTTTCATTCCACTTCACGATTGTGTCCCACTTGTTGTTGATTCTTCACAAAAAATTAAAATTTTATATCTTTATGTTTGAAGCCTGAAATGTGGCAAAAGGTTGAAAAGTTCAAGGGGGCCGAATACTTTCGCAAGGTACTGTGTATATATATATATATGTATATATATATATATATATATATATATATATATATATACACACATGCACACAAACACATAGAGTTTAAATGTTTGCGTTGCACCTTTTCTCCTAATCTGGTTTACTCGTCAGTCGTGCTGTTCATTGCTTTGTATGTAGTTTCTAAACGTTGGTGAAAGGTGAAATTTTTGGCATTTCAGGTTATTATAAAGACTCACCTAATTTCCAATCATCAGTTAATAATAATGTGTCTGAATGGCACTAAAATCAGATCACAGTTACATTTGATCTGATTTTTTTCTTAAATACAAACTTTGATTAATATAAAATGTTGCGATCAGACACGTGTGCATGTGTGTGTGTGTGTGTGTGCGTGTGTGTGTCTGTGTGTGCGTGTGCGTGTGTGTGTGTGTGTCTCTGTGTGCATGTGTGTGTGTGTGTGTGTGTGTGTGTGTGTGTGTGTGTGTGTGTGCATGTGTGTGTGTGTGTGTGTGTGTGTGCGTGTGTGTCTCTGTGTGTGTGTCTCTGTGTGCATGTGTGTGTGTGTGTGTGTGTGTGTGTGTCTCTGTGTGTGTGCACGTGTGTGTGTGTGTGTGTGTGTGCACGTGTGTGTGTGTGTGTTTCTTGCCTACCACTGCATGTCCATGGCAGTGTAGTGGTAGGCAGCGTGTCTTCAGAGCACAGAGGCTCTGAAACTGTTGCAGAGTCATTGAGGATGTTGAACGACATCTTTTCAATAACCTGAAAAGATTTTTGCCTTTCAGTTTTTAACCAAATGCTCTGACAGCGTTAAAACATGGAGGATGATGTAATGCTGCCTGCATCAGGTCAGCATGTGATGCTGTTTGTATCCTGGTCTGCATCTGCCCTTCATCTCTGAATCAGAAACAGGTGAAATTAAAAGGTGTCCTAATATTTTGTACACATACAGGTACGCAGGCTGCTAGAATGTGCTCAAGTGAATCACAGCTTTTGTTTATGAATGCTGCCATGGAGCTTCCTCTTCTTTTCTTTTCTTTTTTTCTTTTTTTGCTGAGCTCATAATGGTACAGCCCATTATATGGTGATGTTTGTAAGTAGGATATCTCAGCTCGTGCAGGACAGAAATGAGAGGAGTGGAGGGCTTTGACTTTGACTGAGTGTGTATTATTAAACCTGCACTGGCTGCAAAACGTTCCTCCTGACCTGCCGAGAATGTGTTCGGGTGTTTGTCGTGAGTTAATCATTTCTGTTTTTTAAATTTGGTTTCTCCTCAGCTCTGCTCGGCAACAATCCAGTTTGATTTACTGAAGCCAGTGCTGCACTGACCTTTAGAAATCAGGATTCAAACAGGCCTATGTGGCAGTTATATTTGAATTTATAGCTTTAATCTTTTTTTCGTTCTTCTAATGTGATTTAATAAAAAATTTAAATGCAGATGAAATTACTCTCTGGCAGTGCACTGCACATGCACAGAATAATAATGACCCTATGGCTGATGTCATGGAGCTCTCAGGAGATGTCCATTATAACACACACATTTATGTAAACCAGTTCAAATAAATATGCACTGAGGTTCTCAAATGACTGTGATATTTTCTGCTCTGGGTAAATTTGTAACAAGCGGTGATCTATAATGAAGATACATATTCACGAGGATGAGCCTGTCTTTTATATAATGCGCTTAGTTAATTGTGTCAGGGGCCATTGTTAGCAGACAGAGCCTGATGTGAATTTCCAGACTCTGTCATGGTTGTCAGATCGAAGGAGTAACATAGTGTGAGCTCTCCGACTTGCTCATTCATGCAGTTTTTTTCTCTCTGTCTGTGTGTGTGTGTGTGTGTGTGTGTGTGTGTGTGCCATTCCAGCTAACTACACCACTGCATTAATCACACCCATGAAATAAACAGCTTGGCACTGAAAAACTAGAATAGCACTACAGTTATTTCTATAATAATAATAGTAACAATAGTAATAGTAATAATAGGATAACAACAATTGAAGTGTTCATAATAATGGGATATTCAGAGTTTTATTGGTCACAGATTATTAAGGAAGGTAACCTTCAACTGATGAGCTAACCAGCTGTTCAGCTAACATGCTTCTGGGCTGCTGTAGTGAAAGCTTTACAAGTCACATTGTGCACATTGTCCAGCATCATGAAGGCACACTGCTGACTGTGACCAGTTCAGAGACATAGTTGTGGTGCTAGCTAGCTTACATGTAAGTGTTACCCTCAGACCGGATCAAGTGCGGGTCTGTGACGTTGCACAAACTCAGATTTGACCAGGAGCAAGAACTCAGCTGACAAGATGGTGTTTTAATAAAAACCAGCAGAAGAACAGCTGCAGAACCCTGCAGCCATGAAACAAGCTGCCCGAGAAAATCAGGTTAACAGCACCTGGTGGGTTGTCCACCAATTGGAAGGTCAGTGGTTCAGACCTCAAAATGATATGGCCCAGGTGATATGCTAACAGGTGCCATTGGACAAGACACTGAATCCCAAACTGCCCCTAATGCCTCCATCCTAGTGTGAGTGTGTGTGATAGTTACGGAGGACTTGAAGGTGTGGAATGGATGGATTTGGCCTGTGATCCTGAACCCTCCCTTAGTTAGGCCTAGGCTGCTGGGGTTCCCATGATGCACTGAGTGTTTTCTGAGTGTCTTTCTCACCGAGTATCTTTCCTGCTAAAGTGAAGGAAGAAGCTGGAAAACAGCTTTCTGATGAACTTGTTTCCTGACCAGTTCAGAACGATCAAGTGGAATATGTCCATGTTGGAAGCTGGAAAACAGAGCTCTGGAATTTTTCTTTGGAACGTTGACTTTTAAATGTAGCCAGTATGCTGGATATTCTGCATCCATACAGCATGGCAGTTTGGCTAATCTTCCTAAATGAAGGATTAAGGCTTTTCTCATCCTCCTACACAGAATACACACTCATCAAATTAGCACCAGCCCTGCTAATTTTACTGTACAGCAACAGGAGATGGAGGGCGGGAAGGGACACGGGTCGGGGAAGTGATGAGATTTGCCCCAAGCTACGAATATGCCCGCATGAGAGGAAATGAGAGTGATGGCGGGCAGGGGTCCACTGTGTGGGCAAAAAGCTTCCGATTGGTTTAGCAGGTTCCTCCGCTGGAGAGAGGAGAGCAAACACTCCTGACACATTCAGGACAAGCCATTTATAATCCATGACTTCATCCGCTGCTCCTTCCTCGGTTCCTGCTTTCTCAGTTTTATTACCGTATTTTCATGCGCCTTTTCACTTGTCTTCTTTGATCGCTTCCTTCCATCACCCATTCATTTACTCATTCATCTTTTAAAATGTTCTCTGCTCTGGTATCAGATCTTAATATCACCTTTGGTCCTTTGTTGGCCTCATATCTTTCTTTGCTTCTTTTATATTTCTGTTTGCTTTCATTTTCTTCCAGCTTCTGCATGTAGCTGCTTTCTTAATTTTTTTTGATTTCTTACTAATTAACAATGCATCCGGCTGCTTTGAGATGAGTTGTTTTATTTTATTCCCTTCTGTTTAATTGCTGTTTTGTCAATTTGTTCCTGTTTTCTTCCTTTTTCATTTTCATCATCTCTTCCTGTTCTCTCTTGAAAGACAAGCTCGTTAATAAAGAGTTTGCCCCATGTGTCCATTTTGCCCTCCCTTCTTTCTTTGGAGCCTTTCACCTGGCTGATCAGGTGAGCAGAGGAGGGAGGCTTTTCAGTTCCTCAAACAGCAGCACCAAGCCTCTCTGATCGACTCCCCTGATAATGAATGGCCACATGGCCCTGTGCAGATAAAGGAGTGTTTATGAGAGCGAGATAGGGGGTCAGCGAGGGAACCAATGACGGAAAGGAGTGTTTGTGTAATTCTTCTTGTGTCCGAGTGTGTGTCTTCCTGCACACTTGATGAATGGCACAGACTACAGCTCCGACTCCCTCTTCCTCTCCTCCATGACCTCGTCCTTCCTCATCATTCAAGCCGAGCAGCAGTGAGGACGACGACTCTGACCGAGCTCCTGGTTTTAGGCCCGACCTGAACAGCCTCAAACCCCCCGCCCTCCCACCCCCGACTCTTCCAAGTCAGGACTCTGTGAAAAGACACTGAGTGTGTCACCAGCTTTAAAATCCTTGTCTGCTTCAGCAGGTTTTCATCTTCAGCACTCTTGAGCAGCCACCGTTGTTGCCTTAGCTCAAGTTTGCTCCTTTATACACAAGCCTTTTATTTCACACTGCTCTCACGGGTTGTTTGCCAATGCTCCCTCCTTCTTTCTTTCTTAAATCCCTCTGATATATTTTTTAAAAAGACCTCTCTCGCTGAAAAATCACCACTGTGTCACTTTGCTTCTGAGCTCAGTTCTGAATAAATGCACCTGAGTAAAGGAGTCTAGCCACATGTTTTTTACTTCCTCTCTTTTCCTTCTACTGCTCCTTACTTTCCACTCTGTCTGTGCACAGCTGGAGTAGCTGTCACTGCACAAAGCTGCACAACTCTTTGCTACTCCTGCATCGTCTGATTTGCTCCTCCTCCTTCTCTCCTTGCCAGGGTTGAACGTGTCGAGGTGGGACTTTAGTTATTAGCTGTTGGTGCCTGACGTTCATTTGGTGTTATCAGCACTTGTTTAATGGCTACTTAATGGGATTAATGGGCATAAGGTAATGAGCGTGGGATGGAGGGATGGCTGCAGAGGAAAAAAAATGGATGGTAGAGTGAGTGAAAGACAAAGATGATGGGATTGAGAGAAGGTGGCAATACAAATGACCAAGCAACTTGGAGGGATTTGCTCATGACAGGAGATTAGGAAGAAGTGCAGGTGGCAGCAGTGAAAGGCAGAATAGATTTCTGCTCACTTAGAGCTGGAACTTTGATGCTAACATGGTTCCCAGTGGGCTTCAGTATTGCCCAGTTATGTATTACACTTGCAGCAGTCTTGAATAAGCAGCAGGTCTAAGATACAAGCTATAATATCTACACCATCCTCCTCCTCGTCTTTTCTCGATTCTCTACAAGGATGCAAACGCTGAAATCTGCTCCAGTGAGCTGGACTTCCTGCCCAGAGGAAGGTCTCATGGCTCTTTTAGTATTCAAGGTAATGGCCCTATCCTTTCCAAGCCAGGAAATTTGGATGGGGTATATATTGCAAGGAGTGAGGAATTATAATGTTGTCACAGAGGTGACTCTCCCCTGAGTTATGACAAAAATATCGATCACGGTTCAGTGTCTAGCAGGAAGAGGCAGAATGGCAAGGGCAACGAAGAGAGGAATATTGAATAGGATAATGAAGGCGTCCAAACGTATCCGAGGGCACCCAAAATGGACTGAAAGAGAGTCTGGGAGGTGTGGAAGAGGAAAAGAAGTAGGATGCTCGGACTTTTTTTTTTTTTTTGCAGGGTTAGTCAAAAGTTTAAATCTGTTCATTATCATGAGCCAAAACGGAAATGATCAAGCTGATAATTAGTGCACTGTCAAATGAGCCATGTTGTCAAAATGAATAAATCCCTTTCCTCTTCAAACAGTTTGCTTTAAATAGCTCTCGTCATTATTGTTTCCTCTGGAGCTTAAGATAGTAAAAACCTTCTTTAGCTTAAGGCTGCACAAAGCTACTCTGGGCTGGGTAAAAGGAGTTGATGGGTACATTACTCTGTCTTCCTCCCTCTGCAGTCCACTGGTCCATGGCTAATAAGTTTATAAGGAGGGGAAGACTGCCTTATAAAAGGCCATTCGGTCCTCCTGTGCCATCCCATCACACCTCTAATTACTAGCCAGAGGAAAAAAGGTTTAAGCCCACCACATCCATTTAAATGGCCTGATGGAGAGGTTGGCATGTAATTGTTCACTTCTGCCACACAATCAGGCTGCGAGCTGCTCTTTTCAGGCTTTAGGTGTCCAGTGTTCAGCTGATGGAGGTACAGTAGCCTGGGGTATATACTATAGAGAACAAAGCATTTGGGGGAAACCCTGTATTTATCTGACAAAGCATCTTTGTTTTCTAATACAGAGGCGAGCTTTTTCCTTTTCTTCTGGTTTTATTTTTGTGCCTCCTCTGCAAAGCCAGGAGAATTGATTCTGCACTGTGCTAGTAATTAGCTTGCGCTATGAGAGCTCCTCTGCCAGCAAAGCAAAGTCCAAAAACCAAAGCTGCTGTGGCTTTAATGCCAGGATCAGGTGCTCAGATGTTCGACAGGCTGCCTGGCCGCAGGGCTAAACCCGGGCTTAGCCCTGACACGGAGAGATTGTCGTGCACCGAGGAGGGAGGAAAAATTGCCTTTCATGGATTCGGGCAGATTATAGAGTTTAAGTCACCTGTCTACAACAGTTCATGGTCACGATGAATACTTTCCATCTATCTTAGAAGCCATTTCCCTTTTTTTTCGGGCTGACAATGACAGATTACAATATCGCTTCCAGACTTCTCCTCGGTGTAGTTGCCATCCTTCACATTGGCACTTGTCAAGTACAGCAAAGCAGGACGGGCCCGCTTTTCAGTTCAGTTCGGAGGCAAAATAGGACATCAATCAACAAATGTGAGCCGCGAAAGAAAGAATCTCCTCTGCTCGTATTGATAGGACGTTTCGTTGGCCTCTGTTCATAGTTGTGAGTCAGTGGAGGAGAAAACGGCTCGTTACACTGATGAAAATCAGAGACTGTGTGCCGCTATGTCTTTGTTGAAAATAATTTGCACTTTGATCTGTATTTGCTTAGAACCATTTAGCATTTGAAGGTTAGACTGAGCCGTGCACTGACGTTATGTCTGATGTGGATTCACAGAATCGAGACACCTCAGCGTTAAATCGTTGCACAGTTACAAAGGGCGATGGCCGGGGTTGTGTTGTGGGGTGGTGAGTATGTGCTGATGAAGACTTCGTCTTTACCTAGTGTGCTTTTCTTAAACTTTTTAGACAAATCCAATAAGCCGCTGAGCTTCGGCGGCACATCAGGTGATTGTTGAACAGTATCTTTCCAAGAGTGAATGGGGGGGGAAGACCTTGTCACTGTGGGACAATGAATCGTTCAGCTGTCCTTGACATTAGCAGGTTGGCATTTTTCCATTATCAATCAGCCCCTCTGCAGACTAAAAGTTCTCTTTCCCAGCTGTGACCGATGTAATGTGGACCATTTGCGAGAGGCTGAAGAGTTACATTTTCAGGGGTTGAAGTAGAACCTTTTGTCATTCCGATGGGCTCCATTTCAGCCAAATGACTTCTTATTAATAGCGCCCATTTAAAGGAAGAAGTAGAATTTCATCTCGGATTTGGCGATCATTTATCCATTCCTCTGGGGTTAGAGTGCCATTTCTGTTGCCAGAGTCAAATTATTGATGGGGACAAAGAATCCATTTGAGAACTTTGTCGCGAGACGGGTTCATTTCATTTGGGTTCACTCAAGCTGTTGTGAAATATGCAAATCACCATCAACCTGTTGCCCAAATTTACAGAGCAAAATTCCCAGTGAGGCAAAAATCAAAATGAAGCCAGTTTGACATGTAGTCTTTGCACTTCCCCGCCCTCCTCCTCTTCCTCCTCTTTCTCTCTGGCCTCTTGCATCTCCTGTAGTGCATTTTGCTAGTCTTACTTCAGCTCCTCTTGACAGAACTGCATTGCAACTCTCCTCCTCTTCATCTCAGTGCATCGCCTCTCCTCTCCTGCCCGCTGCAGTATGGCAGTAGATTGTTTCTCTACAGACTCATGCATCCCCCTTCCTGCTATTGCCTTCACAGTATGTTGCCCCCCCCCGCCCCTCCTAAGTCTCCCCCACTGCCACACACTCACCCTGGCTGAGTGTTGGCAGCACTGCGACACCTTAGATAATCGAGCCTTGCTGTCTTGTTCGCTCCTTGATAGATAAAGCGGTTGTTTTCCTTAATGAGGACAAACAACGTATAGTTGGTAACGTGTTGTTAGTATATGCTGTGTTTAATTCTGATCTTTTTTTTATTAGACCCCAAAGGCTCCAAAAATGAAGCTACTCACAAGAAAGGTACTTTCCCTTTTCCTGTTTCTTTTTCCCTTTTCCTTTGTTCAACTTCTTTTCTTCCCTCTCCATCGTTTGTGTTTGACAGTCATTAATGCAACAATGAGGCATTTTCCAGATGTTGATAGAATTAGGAACATTACAGAAATGCCTTCTGGTTAAACTGTGGAGATGTTTTGCTGCAGGTTTTATCAGAGAAAATGTCTAGAAATAACTATGGCAATCAAGACAACTGCATTTCTTAGACATTAGCAATATTTTTAGCTTGTACGTAATTCATTAAGCTGACACAGATGTTTTACTCCTTTTAATGCAGGGCATAGTTACTGGAGACAGTTGTTTCTGGCAATGGAAGACCTTTTATGAGAAAAATTACTTTAATTAAAACAAATAGTGCAATCACACCACCAAATCTATGCATAGCTTAATGTTGAGCTTTATGTCAAAGCTTTTTGCATTCATTACAACACTATAAGAACAATTTGTACAACTGAGCTAAATTAAAACGAGGTCAGTGACTGGAATATATCTCACATTTTCCTGAGACATGACTGAAAATGATAGGAGCTTTCAGACTTTTCCATCCTCTCATTGATCAGGACTAACAGTGGAACTTACAGGTTCATTCAAGGCTGATGTTGGCACCACGTCACTGAGAAACTAAACGAGCAGGAAGTTCACACAGAACATTTTTGGGGTGTCGGTCTGAACTCTGCAAGCATTTTTGGAACAGAAAAAACATTAAAGTGACTTTGTCTCCATCTCTGTGAGTCATTTTTAATCAGTGCAGTAATGTGAGCAGAGACTTGGCTTACCTTCAGTGCGCAGAAAACTAATAAAAAGAAATCTAGTTTATTGTAAAAATAAAACATTGGCGTACATTTGCCCCGTGTTAAAGAATCTCTCTCATCTCATTTGTCTTCTTAGGTTAACATGCTAATTCTGGTAGCACAGCGGGCCCTTTAACACAGTGGCTCCTGTCAGTTGTAACTAATATCTATGTGAGCCTAATTTGCATTCACAGGGACTAAACCCGGTGAAACCCCCGTACGCAATCCGCTCACATGCGCCGTCCCGCAATTACTGCTGCAGGACTTTCCAGACAATTACAGTTGGTGATGGAGCAAACAGCAGAGGTTATGCACTGGGTAATCTTATTGTGCAGTGCTGCCAGACGGAGTCTGCAGAGAGCAACACAGGTTAAAAAAATGTAATTATTTTCAGCTGAATATCCCTGATCGCTATAGCAACAATGCTGAGGAAATAATGGAGGTCCCATTCCCCAAAAAGTTAACTGAGCATCTTAAGATGGTCACGGCAGAGATCAGTCTTAGCGGTGCGGCAGATCTGATCCTCTTATGTCTGATTACTCTGAGTGAATAATGCCGCTGAGAGAGACGCTGGCTAAAGACTAAAGACCCCAATTATGTCCTGAGCTCCTTCTGCTGGCCGCTCCATCAGCTTCACAGGAGGCCATGTTTCATATTAGCAGGCAGCAGCCTGTCTGCCTCCAGGCTGCCGCGACGCACAACTTACACTCTGACATGGGACTAAAAATAAATTAAATAAATAAATAAAACTGCAGAGCTGATAAGAAATAATTTCTCATTTTATTGTTCAAATAGCAGGAGGAAAACTCCAGCTTCAGGAGTTCTCAGAGGTGCTGGAGAGGAAGGACATGCCAGTCAGAGAATTTAGGATGATGCTGATATAAAGTTACTATTTTACTGAGACAAACTGCCTCTGCTCAGTGTGTTTGCCCTTTGAGAGCAGATTTTAAAATAAATGAACAGGACTGCTTTGTACATGTGCATTGTTTTTTGTTTGTGAAGTTGATGAAGAATCAGTCATGAACTGCTCGTGTCCCCTGATTTCAGACCCTGTAGCACGCTCAGTCAGGAGTTACCCATTCATTATATTTACATTACTATAGCAGCGCTGTGAAGAAATGCATGCACAATATGGAAACATGGGCTTTATGTTGTGAAATGGTCGTTGTATGGTTTTTACCCACGCTCAAAGCGAACCACGGGTCTGTGATAGTCAGAATTAAGTCCAAAATGCTGGTCCTGAACTCTAGGCATCATGGCTCCGCTTCATGAATTGGTAACTGGTTCAGATAATAAATCATATAACCTTTGACCCGTTGATCCGAGCAGCCGTCTAACTGATGAGTCAGAAGCTGCAGAGCTTTGATTGATTCGCATTGTTTCTTACTCAGAAAACAGGTGAAAAAACAGAAACCTCAATAAGCCAAGCGCTAGCTAACCAGACCTACTACCCGTTTGAGTGACATCACTCATTGAAGGAGATCAGTTGACTGGGCTGGAATGCTTTAAAGTCCCTGCACAGATTACATCAGGGTGATTGGATGAGCTGAGTTTCCTTCGCGCTTCCAGCATGTCGCATACAGGAATAATTATCCCGACATATGCTGCTGAGGAATTTGACACTGTAACCAGCACTGATGAAACATACAGGCATCAGGTGTTAATCACCTCGGAAGCTTAGACACAACATCTCCAAACATATCACAGATTTGATGCTGGATATTAGAGTTTATTGATATTTCTGATTATGGTTCTGACTCTGCATAGGCAGCAAAAAGGGAGCATTTGTGTGCTTTTCCTTCAGTATCTTCACAGTGACTTTGAACGCTTTTGATGACGTTTATTGATGTGCACTTTTTCTTTTTGTCATCACAAATGCTAACGATTATTTTTGTTCCAAAGGAGCATCCAGCTTTGACTTTAATCTGCACAGCCTTTTGGCTTCAGACAAATTTGGTGGAAATGTCAATTTTAGAAGGAAAAGCAGATGGAGGGAGGGACAGCAGAGGAAACAGGATGATTAATGTTGAAGCAGGAGAGGAAGGAGGAGGAGAAGAAAAGAAGGAGAGGAGGGGATTGGCAGAAATTGTTACTGAGGAAAAAGAGAAGAGAAAATTAAATTATGGAGGAAAAGAAAGAAAAGAGACACAAAGTACTAAGTAGTATAATAATGTAATAGTAAGAGTGGACAGACTAAATTAAAGGACAGTGAAGGGGAGGAAAGGGAAAGATGATTAAAGGAATAGACAGAATACTAAAGAAGGAACACCAAAGACATGGGACGAGTGAGAACAAATGTGCAAGAGAACCAAAGGGACCAAAGGCAAAGAACTGAGGACAGAATGAATGGAGGAGTGTAACAAAGCACACTCACAAGCCCTCATTGAGGAAGAGATGTAGGCGGAGGGGAAGACTGGAGACAAGATGGGACAGAGAAAAAGGAGGAGGAAGGTGGGGGAAACAGATTTCAGTTCCTGCATGTTCAGCAG